>BTPG01000005.1:14520996-14583496 GCA_036245525.1 Semisulcospira habei
TCGATAACATAAAGACATTTCTAGAGGCCGTTTTACAGACATTGTCAATGTGCATCTGCCACCTCAGCTGATTATCAATTGTGACCCCCAATAGACGATGTTCGGCTACCTGTTCTATGATGTCATCGCCGAGTGATAGATTAAGCTTTAAAGGTTTTAACTGGTGCTTTTGGCGTGTTACAATAATCATAGATTTTGTTTTAGTAGGATGCAGAATCATTGAGTTGACTTTACACCATGCTGATATATCGTCGAGACTTTTTTGAAGGCCGTTTTCAACTTCACGTATGTCTTTGTTAGCTGTTTGGATTGAGGTATCATCGGCGAACATATCGCACTGTGTTGCTTTTGTAGGTGAGACTTAGAGGCAGGTCATTGATGTAAATACAAAATAAAAGAGGACCTAAGATTGACCCCTGCGGAACCCCGAGTTTAACATCTTTAGTAGAAGAGTAGACTCCATTAGCAATTACTTTCTGTTTTCGAGGTATGACATAAAAAAAGGAGAGAGAGAGAGAGAGAGAGAGAGAGAGAGAGAGAGAGAGAGAGAGAGAGAGAGAGAGAGAGAGATGAATCTTTATTTATTCAGGATAAAGCTATTAGGCAACTCAATGCCTATCTTACAAGCTGTTCTGTAAACAAACAACGTAACAGGAAAACAAACAGAGCATGCAAATAATAATAATAATAATAATAATAATAATAATAAGAAAAAGAAGAAGAAGAAGAAGAAGAAGAAGAAAAGGAAGAAAAACTACGGGGGAAAAAAACCCACAATAGGTGAATTAATGAAAGGGGAAAAAAATGGTATTGGAGAATTAGTAACTGCCACCAACACAAAAAACAAGGGAAATAAATGAGTGCATAGCATTAATATTATACTCAGCAAAGACAGTGTCAAAGAATCAGCAGCATCAAGAGCATATAGCGACACCGACAAGACAAAGGATTATCAGTTTACAAATGTAAGGAGAAAGAGAAATTACTTGACGTTCACGTGTTATTAGCAGTAATACTCTGATATGGCAAACTGTGAAGTCAGGCTGAATGGAAGTGCGTGTGCAAAGCACTTTTAAAATGGGTTTTACCGGAACATGATTTAATGTTTAAAGGCAATGAGTTCCAGACAACACTACCCGAAAATAGAAGGCTTGACTTGTAGAGATCTATCCTGGGTCGGGGTAAATGAAGCAAGCCATGTCTCGTGTGTAGCTGATGCCTAGGGCTGAAGTTAAATAGCGTGCAGAGATATTCGGGGACTTGATAATGAAATATTTTGTGCAGGAGGACGCATTTGTTAAATTTGAGTTGATCCGTCAGTGGAAGCAGGCCAAGAGCTTTTATTTTTTCGTCTGTGGAAGTAGGGTTTGGAATAATTATTTGAACTGAACGACGATATAGCGAGTTGATTTTTTTAATATGACGTTCGCTGCATTCGTCCCACAAAGAAGACGCATAGTCACAGTGGCTCTTAATGTGTGCGTGAAAGAACAATGCACAGCACTTTGTACTAAGAATATGTCTAAGTTTAGAGAGCAGAAATACATTCCTGGATAAGGTTTTGCACAAACTGTCGACATGCGACGACCAATTGAGCTGGTCGTCAATTACAACTCCCAGTAGGCGGTGCTTGGAAACCTGTTGAAAGTATCAAAGGGGCAGGATGTAGCTGATGCTTTTGGCGGATTGTTATCAACATGCTTTTGGTTTTAGAAGTACTGAGTAGCATGCGATTATGCGTACACCAATCTGACACTTCATCAAGACTTTGCTGAAGGATACAATTTAGCATCGTGACACGATTGTCTGATGTATGCAGCGTTGAGTCGTCAGCAAAGAGTTCGCATTTTACCTTAGGATTTGAGATGGAAAGAGGCAGGTCATTGATGAATAAAGAAAATAAAAGAGGCCCTAGGATAGATCCTTGGGGAACTCCGTGCCTCACTCTACCTTCTTTCGAATACCTTCCGTTCGAGTACACCTTTTGTCGGCGGCGACTTAGGTAGGAGGAGAAAAACGCTATAGAGTTCGAATCAAACTTATATACTGAAAGTTTCTTTAAAAGAATGGTGTGATCCACTAAATCAAATGCTTTGAGAGAGAGAGAGAGAGAGAGAGAGAGAGAGAGAGAGAGAGAGAGAGAGAGAGAGAGAGAGAGAGAGAGAGAGATGATGATGATGATGATGATGATGAAACTTTATTTATTAACGGTAAAAAGTTTTGACAGAAACAAATCGTCATTTTACAAACTTGCCGTTGCTAACATCTACAACATAAAATAGATTAAAAGATAATAATTATAATAAAGAATTATATTTACACATATTATTTCATGCAACAATAAAATTAAAAAAAAATACACAAAATAATAATAACACTTAACATTCATCTATACCATACACACACACACACACACACACACACACACACACACACACACACACACACACACATACAAACAATATAGATAAATGCATATATTACATGAAAGCATTAACCATCAGGGTTTGTTTAAATGCCCAGTGTTGTTATGTTTGGCTCATCAGGTAATCAAAAAGTTTCGTTTTAAAGATTCCAAGCCAGGCTATAGTCTTCAAATGTGCAGGAATAGTGTTCCATACAAACGGTCCAGAAAAGGATAAACTTGTTTTAAAGAGGTCAATTTTAGGCAGAGGTAGGGGTAAAGTATTGTTCCTTGAGGACCGTTCACGTTCTTGCTGTGGCACAAATTTGGTGGTTAGATACTGTGGCGTCATGTTATTTAATATCTTGTGCATGAGGATGCATTTGTTGAAATTAAGTTGTTGACGCAGGCCGAGAATGTTTAGATGTCTAAATTTGTCTATGGTAGGAATGGGCCGCGTATCTATCATTTTGACAGCTCTTTTATATATAGAGTTTAACCTGTTCATGTGAACATCACTACAACCGTCCCACACTGTGGAGACATAATCAACGTGAGACTTGATATGGGCATGTAAAAACAGTTTACGAGTATGTGCATCCTTTACTTGTCTAAGCTGGGACAACAGAAAAATATTTTTAGCAATGGTTTTACAGACTGTATTTATATGCGTCTCCCAACATAATTGTTCGTCAACGTGTATTCCCAAGAATTTACGCTCTGTGACTTGTTCTATCGGTTTAGCGTTCAGTTGTAAATGTAACGGCTGTGGTCGGCGTTGGTGTTTTTGTCGTGTAGTGATTAAAATACTCTTTGTTTTTCCTGGATGAAGAACCATATGATTCTCTCTACACCAGTCGGAAACCTCGCTGAGACTACTTTGTAAGCTAATGTTAATGTCAGCTGTTTTTTTACCCGAAACATGGAGGCTCGTATCGTCCGCAAACAGGTTGCAATTAACATCAGTGTTAGTAATATGTAAAGGCAAATCATTAATGAATATTATAAATAGAAGAGGTCCCAAGATCGACCCCTGGGGGACACCATAGTTAACTTGTCCTTGTTTAGAGTATTTTCCATGGGTATATACCTTTTGTTTTCTGACTTTTAGGTATGATCTAAAAAATGCTATGCCAGTTTCACTTATATGGTATTCTGCTAGCTTCTTTAAGAGAATGTCATGGTCGACAAGATCAAATGCTTTTTGTAGGTCTAAGAAAACAGCTCCAGACATCAGGTTTTTATTTATTGATTCCAGCCAGCTGTCGACAATGTGTGCCAGTGTTGACTGACATGAGTGTTTCGGTCTAAAGCCGGACTGATGAATATTTATGAAATTGCCCTTTTCTAGAAGTCGAGGAGGTGTTTTTGTATGTGTTTTTCAAGGGGCTTTGACAGGGCCGACAAAAGTGAGATAGGACGGTAGTTATTGACATCTTCAAGATCTTTTGATTTAGGGATTGGAATTACCTTGGCCTCTTTGAAAATAGTTGGAAACGTGGTGTGTTTTATACAGAGGTTAAAGATATAAGTGAGTGCCTCTTCCGTATATGGTAGTGACATTTTCAGAATTTTGTTGTCTATACCATCCATCCCGGTGGACTTTTTGTTCGGCATGCTAGAGATGAATTTGCCGACTTCAGCGACGGTAATATCAGGAATGATGAATGTCTGCAGTATATTTTTGGCCTCACAGTATTTTTCCAGTACACTCGGAACTTGGTACTCTGTGTTACTACTTGCAGCTGACTGAGCAAGTGTTTCAGCTGTCGATAGGAAGTGGTTATTTAATATATCAGCTGACAAATGGGATGGTATTTCAGGGGCTGATTTACTCTTTGTTATAACGTTCAGGGCTTTCCACACTGATGCTGTATCTTTTTTGTCCCTAATCATTTCCTGGAAGAACAGTTTTTTTGACGCTCTCACTAAGTATTTAACACGATTTCGTTGTTTCTTATATTCATCAAACTGTTTTTCTTTCTTAAGTTTGTCTCTAAATGACATGGCCTGTTTGACATCTACTGTTAACCAGTGTGTGTGTGTGTGTGTGTGTGTGTGTGTGTGTGTGTGTGTGTGTGTGTGTGTGTGTGTGTGTGCACTAATCACACACACTTAATAAATAAGTGTGGGAAATAACATAATTGTGTATCGAAAGAGGTTGCCTGATATTTGTTATTTAAGCTATCGCTTGAAATTAAAAAAAAAAAACAGTAAATTTTGTCTGAAGTCGTCACGCGCAGAGCAAGTTACTGACCGCCTGAAGCTAGCATCAATGAACGGGGCGTTTTCTCATAATATTATAATTCGGGGCGGGTGGATGTGTCGATAAACACAGTTTAACATTGAACTGGAAATGTGTCAATAGCACACTCAAAATGGCAGAAAACAAGTTCCGTCCGTTACATACAAACGTCATGTGATCAAGCTGAAAACCGGTCATTTGATATTTAACGACCGAATAAAGAACACTGATCAAACGAATATGCATGTAAAATATCATTGATGTATGCAGACAGTACTGTACAATTGATATTTACTCACCTCGACTGATCTTAGTTGCTGTTGATTATGATTTGGAAGACAACTTCTCAAAACTGAAAATTCCTCCTTTTCGCGTCCCGTGCTTACAGTGGCAGAATGTGTGACAAGTCAATGTTTGTTTTAGCATGACGCCAAAGCTTATGATTAATTCATGTTATAAACGTAATAAGCTAATGGGGAATTGTATTTGCTTTATTCTAAACCATTCCTTTGCCTGCTGTTGCGAGTTTCTCGATCGTAACTTGTTTTGGAAAATCGGGCGTCACGTGCATAGCAGTTGTGACAAATTTCAAAAGAACTGATTGAAAAGGTAATTTTCAACGTATTTTGATGTGTATAAGTTAACACCTGTAATATATTGCTAATACATACCTCAGATGTATGTCTGATGAAATTGCACATGCTGCTTGCGACTGACTGGTGCTTTATTTCCGGGAGCGTCAGCACGCATTCATATGTGCTCCAGCTCGCAGTGGATTCATGTGTTTTAAGTGAATTTGCCAAGTATGATATTTGGCACACGGGTTTGTGATTGTGTCTCCTACATTCTGGCGATTTTTCACGCGAGAGGACGGAGTTTTTCGTGAGTAATGACTTATGAGTGTTTTCCCATTCTCTTGTCTTCCATTTTCAAATTTTGTACACGTGTGCGGTGACTCATGGCCTCGAGTGTTTTGTAGACAAGGGGCGTCAGACCTGGCTACGCCTGTCATCATAGACCCAACACTGTGTAATCACACCAGCGCAGATGCCTGGCCCAGGGGTCAGGGGTTTGACCTCATCATCCGACCGCCTCTATATCTGTCAAACATAAAAGCAGAGATAGGAGAAATAAGAGTTTCAACTCTCCTGGAGCCCTGGGTTTGTCAAAATTGGCCGCCGAAGACAACCCAGTGCAAATCATTGTCGACCACTGAATATCTCTTCATTTATACCATTGAAAACCCGTAAACATTCAGCAGCGCAAACATGTCGACACCCGGAGTATAAGCTGATTATGGCGGCACCACCATACTTCCACTATGCCAGTCACACGCTCCACTGCGGCCAGCTCGAGACTGTCCTTAGAAAAGATAATACGGACTAACGATCCAATTCAAGTGACGTTCAAAACTGAGGGCTGGAAGATACCCCTGTGGAGAGAGCCCTAAACAAATTCTATGGCGAGGAGCCTATGCCGCATGGTGTAACCCTCTCTTGGAGAGACAGAGATAAAGACCATGAGGCGTTGAAAACCAGTGCTCCAATCAGCCTTCCCTACCCCAGTGAACTTTATGAAACTATCATTCAGCTGTTAACCCTTATCATTCGGAATACACCAGTGTGTGAAATAAGTTTGACTAAAATAGTTCAAGGTTAGTGCCAGAATAGCTTGGCGCCTCCAGGCGCCAAGCTATCCTGGCACCACCCTTGAACTAAAGCCATTGGTCTATATCCTTATCTGTAAGTACCATAATGTAGCTTGCATAAATTATAGCAGTGTACAAATGTGAAGCTTTTAGCCTCAGGATGATATGGGTTAAACGGGACCCGGAAACTAATTACAGTAACACTGTTCTATACCACCGGGACAGGCCTAGCCCAAGGCAACTGCTGTAAAACTTGGGTTGACGAGTTCGGCGCACTGAGGGACAGCGTTGCCAAGATGGCCAGCGCTCTAATCTCCCAGCCCCCTCATGCCAGTCCTTCGCCCCCTCTTGCCGTTGATCCTGTCTCGGCTCAGTGCAGCTCAAACAATGAAGTGTCAGACACCGCAGCGAACCCCGGAACCTGCCCTTAACGCCCTCCAGCTCGCCAGGTGTCTCCGCCCAGCCAGCCGTGGAGAAATCCCCGCTCGCCTGCAACTCGACCCCCACCGTCCGCCCAGCGGGCGAGGGTAATCCCATTACCCCACCTAGAGGGACCTCTTCCCCCAGCGGCCCTAATGACCCCCCGCCGGTCAAAGCACTGGATCAGCCTGATCAGGTCACGCCGTGCCCTGATGTCATCAGTCCTCTCAACGCTGACCTCATCACCCCGCCATCTATCGAGCTCTCTGCGCTGTGTCAGGGGCCTGTACTGGAGTGGATGCTCATGATGCAAACCACCATCCGCACACTAGAGGCAGAGCTACATCTGACGCGGAGAGAGCTGTCAGAAGTGAAAGCTCGCTGTGCCTCCTTGTCTGACAGTCAGGCACAGCTCGACAGTCTCGCCCGCGACAGTGACGTCCAACAGACAGATTTGTCACTGAAGCGATCAACTCATCGATAGAGCCAGTGACAAAAACACAGCAAGGCCATACCGACCGCCTAAACCAGCTGACGTCCTGCAAAGACAGCCATGCCAGCAAGCTACACGACATGGAGCGGCAGCTTACGGCACTGAGCGTGGCAGCAGAGTCAAACAAACCAAAGCCTGCTCTCTCCGCCTCTCCCACCACCACACCCAAACCATCCTCCCTGAAGTCGACATCCCCCAGTTCCCCCAAATCTTCAGGAAATAGTACTGTACACCCCCCCGCCCTGACGTCATCATTGAGAACATGTTTGCTGCCCTGTCAAATGGCGACGGGAAGGAGCAGGTTCCAGGTGCTGGTACTGACGACGATGCCGCACTCAACGCTGCCACCGACTCCCGTGAGACCAATACCTCAGGATCACCAGTCACCCCGTTGGACAACCTGTAAGCCCAAACCATCAGGCCCGACGTTAACATGCTCATCATCGGCGACTCTGTCCATAAAGGGTCGATGCCCGGAGGATGTCTGTGGACGGCGCCGTCGTGCAGAACATGTCGGGACTTAGTGTCAGCGAGCTGGCGGAATGGCTGCGCAATCAGCGCCCGTCACGACACATCCGCAGAGTTGTGTTTCACGTCGGCATCAACAGCTGCATGCAACAGGGCTCTGTCACCAAGCCGGCGTGGATACAGCTCCTCCGTCTTCTGACCTCCGTTTTCCCCAATGCCCGCATTCAGGCCTCTGCCATCATGCCCCCGAGAGGTCAGAACCACCCCTTCTTTGCCCCCGCCCCCATCTCCAATGACGCCCTAAGGGAGGCCTGTGAGCAGATGAGGATTCTGTTCACGGACCACACCTCCATCTTCCTCACAGCCAACAGAGCCCCCCGAAAGAAGCTCTACCAGGACGGCACCCACCCGAGTACTGCTGGTGCCATGAAGCTGGCACTAAACATTCGCTTTGTAGGTGTTCCACGCCAGCCCCACAGCGGACACGGGATGGAGGAGAGCCGCCGTGCCAGCAGCCAACCTTTTCACATCTACAACCAGAAGCAAGAGTCCCTCAGGCCATTCAGCGGAGCCAGACACCAACAGCAAGACCTGAGACGTGGTAGAACTCTGCAGAACTACGAGCAACCACAGCGCGACCAGCTTCAGGCCTACAACACCCGCCAGCCCGGCCACGCCTTTACCCCGCGTCCTCAGCAAGGTCAGGGCGGGCAAGTCGTGACGTCACAAGGGGAATTCCCCAACATGCCAGCGGCCAGTACTTACATACCAGACGGTCACCCCTTCGCTGAGTTACAGCAATAGCGCCGCCCAGAGAGTGGGAACAATCGCCACCAACAGAGACAACCCCTCCCAATCCCCTACAGACAATGCAGCTTATGGCACAGCTGCTGATGCCGTATCTATCTGCATGTGTTTAATTGTTTACTTCGTCAATACCGGAACGCAGAGTGTGACCTCTGCGGAACGAAACTAACTTGACAATCTGAATGCAAAAGGCACAGTTCCTCATGCGTCCCGATTACCTGTTCAAATGCAAGAGGCATGGATCCTCGTGAGCCCCTGCACATGCACGGGCTCATGAGGATAAATACCACATGCCATCTACAAGCCTCAAATGCAAGAGACATAGATCCTCATGAGCTCCTGCAGTTGCATGTGCTCGTAAAGATAGATGCCTCATGCAGGTTACACTCACATCTATGTTTCTCACGAGTGTAAATTAGTACCTTTAGTACTGCATGATAAAAGTGTGTATGGTGCCGTATCTTCATTGCTTCTGTTGATACACGACTGACTTGCCCGGACTTCGGGACTTTTCTCACATTCTTTGCGGACTAGACTGAGTGTCGAGTGAACGCTGCGTTGGTGTAGCGCTTTCACTTACATTCCACTGAGCACCTCCGTGTCGAAGCTTTATTTAAGCGTTCTCACCTAAATCGGCGTTTATTAAGCCGTACTATAGACATTGCAGGAAATTTGACTGTGAACACTGTTGGACTGTTTTATTTACAGCGATTTGACTTATTGTGAGTGCTCCGCGGCGTAAGTTCTGTTTTCGTCGTCGTTGCATGTATTTATCCGTGGCAACACAAACAATTCCTAAACAGACGTGGAGTATTTTGACATTGCTCCTTCAGGGTAGCGTACATTGATACTTCCCGTATACACTTCAGTTGTGGGAGAGTTTTTTTTTTTTTTTTTTTTTTTTTTTTTTTTTTGCAACGCTCAGCTCTTGTAATCCCTGAACGTTTGATTATCACACTAATTTTTGTCTTCTTTCGTTATTGTTTTCTTTGATTGTTTTGTTTTCTCTTTACATTGGCTTTTCATCTTTGATTGACGTTTGCTCAACCACCCGCTATTGCAGTTGCTATTTTATTGTGAAACAAAATACAGCTGTTAGCGAAATACTCATGACTAGAGGCAAACAAAAAGAACATAAATTACGAGTGGGTCACCTCAACGTTTTCCATCATAATAATAATGTATCTGACCTGTCGGCGTTTCTTAACAGTCCCACACCGTTCGACATTTTCGGCCTTACCGAGTCACGCCTAAATTCAAATATCAGTGATGATGCCGTGAAAATACCTAATTTTAGTATCATGAGAAGAGATTCCTCCTGTCACGGTCAAACAGGCATTGCTGTATACGTTCATCACTCTATCGAACACTTAGTCCGTAGGCGTAAAGACTTAGAAGTAGAGTGTGTGTGGAACACACGCATGAGGAACTGTGCCTTTTGCATTCAGATTGTCAAATGTGTCAGCATCCTCCAAAACAACCAGGCTGGGGCCAGGAAGGCTGAAGACCTGCCAGTGTTAGCTGAAGAGGTGGAAGCAGCCGTACGCGGCCTGAAGGGAGGAAAGTCCTCAGGTGTAGACAACGTACCTGCTGAACTGTTGAAACATGGAGGAGAAGTAACAACGAAGGTCCTCACTACACTCTGTCAAAAGATCTGGGAGCAAAAGAAATGGCCAGTAGAATGGACACAGTCTCTAATGATCCCGCTCCCCAAGAAAGGAAACCTGAAACAGTGCCAGAACTACAGAACTATCAGTCTGATAAGTCACCCTAGCAAAGTAATGCTTAGAATCATTCTCAACCGCCTCAAAACTTTCGCCGAGGAACTGCTGGCAGAAGAACAGGCTGGCTTCAGAGTTGGAAGAAGCACTGTAGAGCAGATTTTCAACTGCCGCGTCCTGATCGAGAAACATCTGCAGCATCAGCGCGAACTCTACCACAACTTCATTGATTTCAGGAAAGCATTTGATCGCGTCTGGCACAACGGACTCTGGCAAGTCATGAGATCGTTCAACATAGAGGAGGGACTGATCCAAATGATAGAAGCGCTTTACAAGAACGCCTGCAGCGCGGTTCTACTTAACAATCAGTCAGGCGAGTTCTTCAGGACGACGATCGGTGTCCGTCAAGGATGCCTGCTCTCTCCTGTCCTTTTCAACATATTCCTGGAGAAGATCATGCAGGAAACCCTCCACGACCACCATACTTCAATCTCTATTGGTGGCAGATCCCTGTGCAATCTTCGATTCGCAGACGACATTGACCTCATGGCAGGCAGCAATAGTGAGCTCCAAAACCTGACAGACAAACTTTCAAGTAGCGCAGGGTCTTATGGCATGGAGATCAGTACGGATAAAAGCAAAGTGATGATCAACACCACAAGCGACAGCAGCAGCAACATTCACATGAACGGCCAGAAGCTAGAAGAGGTCAATAGCTTCAAGTACTTGGGAGCCACCCTGTCCAAAGACGGTAGTTGCATAGCAGAGATCCGTATCAGGATAGGTACAGCAACATCCGCAATGGCCAGGCTGGACAGGATATGGCGAAGTAACTCCATCAGCTTCACCATCAAGTACAGGCTTTACAAGTCCCTCGTAGTGTCTATTCTGCTCTACGGCTGTGAGACTTGGACACTGCTTGCAGACTCAGAAAAGAAAATCCAGGCCTTTGAGAACAAGTGCCTGAGGAAGTTGCTCCGCATCTCGTACCGCGAGCACAAGACCAACGAATATGTACGGAGCATCGTCACTTCCCTGGTGGGCCCACATGAACCCCTTCTGGCAACCGTGAAACGGCGCAAGCTTGCTTGGTTTGGCCACGTGACCCGACACAACACCTTGTCCAAGACTATCCTCCAAGGCACTCTCGAAGGAAATCGTCGGCGAGGTCGTCAGAGAAAGAGTTGGGTCGCAAACATAAAAGAATGGACCGAACTCGAGATGCCAGACTTGCTTGCCACAGCCCAAAATAGAACTCAGTGGAGAGCACTGTCTGTTGCTGCTGCCTTTCAGTCCCCCCAACGCCCAGTTCGGGCAAGGGACTGATGATGATGATGATGATGATGATGATGATGATGTGTGTGGATTGAGGTCAAAAGCCCGTACTGCTCACCGTCATTTGTTGGTTTTCTTTACCGCAATCCGGCGTCTAACTTCGAGTGGTATGATAATTTTACTACTAACCGAGACAAAGTGTATAAAGGGCAAAATGACGTCATTCTTCTAGGTGACTTTAATATAGATATGCTTAAACCCCATCCCGCATGGGACACTACATTTTCTTTATTTGGCCTAGTACAGCTAGTTAAATCCCCCACCAGAATTACCGCCGCGAGTTCTACGCTCATTGACCACGTCTATACAAACAAACCGCATGCGGTGTCCGATGTTAGTGTCTCAGATCTTAGTGTTAGTGACCACTGCCCCGTGATTTGTTGCTGGTCTATAAAACTCCCCAAATTAAAGAAACATCGTCATACCACAACAACCTACTGGTCGTTTAAGCATTTCAGTCGTAATGAGTTTCTACACGATCTTAATAACACTCCTTTTGACGATGTCCTTCTCACAGATGATCCAAATATTGCGCTGTCCACTTGGTACAAACTATTCCTTGGAGTATTAGACAGACATGCGCCGATTACAACAAAAAGAGTAAAGAGTGATATACTTCTCCCTTGGCTGACAAAAGAAATAATGCATGCCATGTCGGTGCGAAATGACCTAAAAAGAGAAAAGAACTTTGATGAATTTGAAAAGCAGCGAAACCGTGTGAGGTCAATGGTGCGAGCCGCGAGGAAAGACTTATCCGCAACACTGTCAAGGACAACAAAGATGTGTCAGCAGTGTGGCGGGTACTGAATTCGATCACTCGAGGCAATAGCAGTAGGTCAACAACCATCCCCAGTAATCTCTCCGCCGACACATTCACGAACATTTTTTGTCTGTTGCGGATTTGATAACTACTCCTAGTCGTGATACAGAGGCTGACATATGCCCCGATTACTTAGTTAATTTCTGCAACAGAAAAACAACTGGCACACTACCATTTAATATCTCCATACTTGCTGTGTACAAAGTAGGCAAACTAATTAGTGACCTAGCTAATAAGAAGTCCTCCGGCCATGATGATGTCAACCCACAAATATTAAAGTTGTCTGTACCATACATCATAGAGACCCTTACTTATATTTACAACTTATGTATTCAAAAGAATGTATTCCCTACAGACGTCAAAGTTGCAAAAGTCGTTCCACTGCCAAAATCAAAAGATCTTACTGACCCTAACAACTATAGACCCATTTCTCTGCTGTCAGTATTATCTAAACCCCTCGAAAGGCATATACATAAACACCTGTCTGACTACTTAGAATCGCGAAAGTTGCTACATTCGTCTCAGTCAGGATTTCGCCCTCGGCACTCAAGTTATACGGCTCTGAGCAGATTAACAGACACATGGCTTTTAAATATGAATAATTCGCAGCTGACAGGTGTAATTTATCTTGACTTTAAAAAGGCTTTCGACTTAGTGAACCATACAATATTGATTTCCAAACTTAAGCATTATCTTCGAAACGACATGGCTGTTTCCTTTTTTATGTCATACCTCGAAAACAGAAAACAGAAAGTAATTGCTAATGGAGCCTACTCTTCTACTAAAGATGTTAAACTCTGGGTTCAGCAGGGGTCAATCTTAGGTCCTCTTTATTTTGTATTTACATCAATGACCTGCCTCTAAGTCTCACCTACGAAGCAACACAGTGTGATATGTTCGCCGATGATACCTCAATCCACACAGCTAACAAAGATATACGTGAAGTTGAAAACGTCCTTCAAAAAAGTCTCGACGATGTATCAGCATGGTGTAGTCACCTCAATGATTCTGCATCCTACTAAAACAAAATCTATGATTATTGCAACACGCCAAAAGCACCAGTTAAAACCTTTAAAGCTTAATCTATCACTCGGCGACGACATCATAGAACAGGTAGCCGAGCATCGTCTATTTGGGGTCACAATTGATAATCAGCTGAGGTGGCAGATGCACATTGACAATGTCTGTAAAACGGTATCTAGGAACGTCTTTATGTTATCGAAATTAAAGTATTACACAGATAGTGAAACCGGAAAATTGTTCAGTAATGCACACATCATGTCACATATAAACTACGCATCGACGGTGTGGGATTGTTGCAGTGATATCCACTTAAAAAGACTAAATCCTTTACATAGGAGAATGGCAAAATTAATTCTTCCCGACCCGCACTTGACGACCGAGGACAAACTCAGTAAAGCTTGATTCCTGCCCTTCAAAATCATTTTAAATATAACAAAGGGGTACTGATGTTTAAAGTGTGGAACCATAGCGCTCCAGAATATCTAACAGAGTTGTTTAAAAATCAGATTCCTGCTATGGGAACATGAAGGGTCTTTATACTGTTTAAAAACCCCGAATAGATATATTTAAATCTACTTTGTCATTTGCGGGTTCCACACTGTGGAACTCACTCCCACATCACGTTAAAGCCACTCCGACATTATCTCGTTTCAAGGCAAGTCTTTATAGGTATCTGACATTACTCAAATAATAATATCTAGTTATTCGTAGACACACGAATGTACGTGTATATTCTAACAATCAAGTGTATGTGTATGTGTGTGTGTGTGTGTGTGTGTGTGTGTGTGTGTGTGTGTGTGTGTGTGTGTGTGTGTGTGTGTGTGTGTGTGTGTGTGGACGCGTGAGTGCGTTTGTGCGCGGCGTATGCACGTGTTTGTGTTTAGTGGACTAAATTATATTTTGTATCACTGTGCTTTGATGTCCCTGTTTTATGCACATTTTGTACTTAGTCAGTCGTAGTTGTAGCAACGGCAGGTACGAAAAATGACATAGTCACTGGCTGTATTAATATCTTCACCGTTGTAAAATAAAGATTCATTGATTCATTGGTTAATTGAGTAAAAATTCCGGAAAAAGTGTCAGAAACGTGACAGCGGCTGAATGCATGGAAATGGTATTGTTACAGTCACAACTTGATATAGCAAGACCAGAAAAACACATTCGGTCTTTTAAAACACCTTTATTGTCACCATTTCAACAAAAACAAAGCAAGCTTCTGTTCAAGCTTTTTGAGAAGGCTGTTCTCAATCAGCTCAACCTCCACCTCGCCGACAACAGTCTCCTTAGTCTCTTCCAGTCTACCTATCGCAAACATCACAGCACTGAAACAGCCCTTCTACGTATCCTGAACGGTCTGCTCCTCTCCACCGACTCGGGAAACATCTCCCTTCTTACGCTACTCGATCTCTCTGCCGCCTTCGACACTATAGATCACTCTATCCTCCTCCACCTCTTCACCACTCCTTTGGCATCACTGACTCTGCTCACTCCTGGTTTCTGTCCTACCTCTCCGACAGACAGCAGTACCATCGTCACCTCTAACCCAGTCAGGCTCTCCTGCGGAGTTCCACAGGGGTCCGTCCTGGGCCCGGTCCTTTTCACACTCTACACCTCTCCCCTGTCCAACATCATCCAGTCTCATTATATACACCACCACCTCTAGGTTGACGACTCACAACTACTAGACAAAGACAAACTCGACAACACTCAGTCACTACTGACTCGCACGGCTGACTGCTGCGAAGATGTGAAAAACTTGATGACAGCAAACAAACTCAAACTGAATGACGACAAAACGGAAGCCATGCTGGCAGGCACTCGCCAGAACTCTCCCAGCTCCCTCTCTCTCTCTGAATGTTCAACTCGAGAGCACCCCCATCCCCCTCTCTGACTCGGCCAAGAACCTCGGCGTTATCATCGATTCCTCTCTTTCCATGACCAGCTTCGTCTCCGCCACGGCCCATGCATGCTATTTCCACCTCCGTCCATTCAGTCAGATCAGAAAATACCTCACCACCGAAGCTGCCACCAAACTTGCTGTCTCTCTCATCTTATCTCGCATCGACTATTGCAACTCTCTCCCTTCCGGCCTCCCTCATTCCACCATTGTCACTCTCCAGCGCGTCCAGAACAATGCTGCCCGCCTCGTCCTCAGAAAGAAGAAATCCGACCACATCACTCCCCTGCTCAAATTCTTTCATTGGCTCCCCATCCCCCAACGCATCCAATACAAGATTCTGTCTCTCTGCTACAAATCCCTTAACAACTACGCTCCTGCCTATCTCTCCAACTTACTTCACGCCTACACTCCTTCCCGCTCCGTCCGCTCCGCCTCCGACCCTCTCCACCTCCACATCCCCCGCACCAAACTCAGCACTTTCGGCCCCCGCTCTCCATCAGAAACACTCTCTCCTCCTTCTAGTCCGCCCTCAAAACTCACCTATTTAAAACAGTTCTAGCACTATAACATCACCATACTCCCCACCCCAAGCTGACTGTCGTAATGTATTTATGATACGTGATTCATTGTCAAAAGCGTACGCATGTGTGCGCGAGTTGTAAGTGCGCGCTTAGAGTTATAATTATTATAAGATAAGCGCATTATAAATACCGTAATTATTAAATTAGTGCCAAGAATACTGTATGGATTTTATGACACGAAATCTCCACTGGAAACTTTCAAACCGCGATTTTGCGACCTTTTTTCACTTTTACTTAAATTTCTCACTCTGTAGAAACTTAATGTGTCCAACTCTGATTTTACCGGCTGATTTTTTAACTCATTCGAGACGTGCCGCCGGGGAGCAAATGCATGAGACGACAAAAGGGAAGTTCACGATGTTCTCTTTTCTTCTGCATCTGCACAGACGTAAAAAAGCAAACAAGAATCCTGCTTAAGGCCGGTCTCGTATTTATCAGAGAAAATAATAGTTACCGACTTGTTACATGTGACACGTGGTTTCTCTGCGTCTTCGATCGTTCTCCGAAAAGAATCCCGTAGCATTGAATGACCGCATTTGTCGTAATGTTGAATACTATCTGATTACATCATCGTGACTAAGGCAGTGACGTGGTCTCGGGAATTTCTATGCAACCTTCCCGTCATGCCTGTCTGATTTGTGTTATTTGTTTCACGTCATACATTTCGTTGCATCTTCCTCATCAGAAAAAAAGCAAATTGTGTACTTGTTTGTATGTCTATTTGAAGAAGTACCCAACGGAGAAAGAAACACGCTTAGAAAAAACGGTACAACACAATTTATTAATATTTCGGGTAAATACCCTTTGTCAAAATAGACAAACAAACAGAGACATTATTTGCTACTTATCTTCAGATGCAGAAGGAATGTGGCAACTGAAGGTGACGTAAAAAGAAAAAGAAAAGAAAAGGAAAGGAAGAACAAAAGTAAAAATGACGTCAAAGAAAAAAATCGTAAGAGAAAGACTCCGAGAGAAACTAAACACGAGAGACAAGAGTGTGTGTAAGCGCGCGCAGGAGCGAGCAAAAGTAAATACGCGTGTGTGAGGCCGGGGAGAGAGAGAGAGAAGAGAGACAGCGAGAGAGAGAGAGAGAGAGAGAGAGAGAGAGGGGGAGAGAGAAAGAGAGAGAGAGAGAGAGAGAGAGAGAGAGAGAGAGAGAGAGAGAGAGAGAGAGAGAGAGAGAGAGAGAGAGAGAGAGAGAACGGGGAGTACCCTTGGGCACGAAGTAGGCTGAGTGTCTAATACACAAAGCCAGCTAAACACCAACCCGAAGGCAAACCTTATATCACCATCGAGTTGAGGACTACCTCGGGGAAAAACGGGAGGACCCCGGGAAAAAAACCCCAGCATTTAGCATGGTACACAACAAGGAATATCGATGAAACAAAGCAAATAATCAAATTCAGTAAGAGAATAATGGTATAAGAGGAGAGTAGGTAGTTGTGAAACCATCTTCAAGGGTAACTCAAAAAAAAAAAAAAAAAAAACCGGGTGTGGGGGGAGAGAAAGACAAAAGGGGCGGGGGAAGGGGAGGGGGAAAGGGAAGAGAGAGAGAAAGGGGGAAGAGAGAGAGAGAGAGAGAGAGAGAGAGAGAGAGAGAGAGAAAAAAAAAAAAAAAAAAAAGGGAGGGGGGGGGGGGAAGGCAAACAAACAGAGCCACCAGCCCCACCCAACAGGCACCCTCCAGCCCACGGACGAACGCACAGGCATGCGAACAAGACGACCACATACATCCCCAAGGGAATGCACATGATCGCCCCCCACACCCGCGCATAAATCCAAGGACCGGCGACCAGGCGCCCGACAGGGAAGGGCAAGGGATCCAACTTAACGTATGGCCAGCGCTGAAAAAGTCCCCATGGGAGGCACAAAGTACATATCAATCAGCGCCAGCCGAACTATCTGATTACATGTCTATTTGGAACAAGCGGGAAAATGTTAACAAATTGCATTGTAATTGTTTCCGTTTCGTTGAGGTTTTCCACACTAGTGATAATTTTAGTTATAAAGCCCTCGATTCATACCTTCGACACACATTCAAGTGTACACGGGACAGATAGATGGATACCTACAGCACCCTGATACGGACTTTTATTTCTCAAGCAAAGAACTTTAGACTCCAAAGGTGTGTTTATGACGTATTATCAAAACTTCGGATTCTTGCCAAGCCTGGACGTACACGTGGCTGCAGAGGTGGCAAATTATGCCACCAACGCTCTGGACTTTTGGCACTTTCCAACAGCCAGTCTTCAGAATTCCTGTCTCCTCCCAAGGGGCACGGTATGGTGTCTTCACTGCTGCCTTCTGTGACTCGGTCACCTCCTTTTGCTTCACTGCTGCGCCTGTCTTCAGTGCCACACTCTCCACCGCACGGGCACCCAGTGACGTTATCTCCCACCCGAGCACCTGTCTTCAGTGTCCCACCCTCCACCCCAGGGGCACCCAGTGATGTTATCTCCACCCAAGCACCTGTCTTCAGTGCCCCACCCTCCACCCCAGGGGCACTCAGTACTGTCATCTCTACACTCATGCCTGTCTTCCGCGCTCCACCCTTCACCCAAGGAGCACCCAGTAATGTCCGCGCCACCCCAGCACATGTCTTCGATGTCCCACCCGCCACCCCAGGGACAATCGGTGATGTCATCTCCACCCAAGTACCTGTCTAAAGTGCTCCATCCTCCACCCCAGGGGCACATAGTGATGTCACCTCCACTTCATCACCTGTCTTCAGTGCCCCACCCTTCACCTCAGGGGTACTCGGGATTGTCATCTTCAAGCCAGCGCCTGTTGTCGGTGCCCTGCTGTCCACCCTAGAGGTACTCGGTGCCCTGCTGTCCACCCCAGGGGTACTCTGTGTTTTCATCTGTACCTCAGCACATGTTTTCAGTGCTTCAGTCGCCTCTTTTTCAGCCAAGTGGCCTACCCCAGTGTCGTCTTCCCCACTCCACCCAACACCTCTTCCCCTGCCGCGGCTGTCCCTACATTTACCACCGCCCATGCCGCAGGCCTCACCATCGCCATCACAGCAGCAAAGTCATCACATGCCTGCTGCGCCCGTGGGTCCTCCGCCAACACAATGCCTGCTGCCTGCATTATCAGTACCCCAGTGGGGCCATCCTACACCCGGTGTCCCACCACTACCACCTCTGGTACTTCAGCCGCCACCATCACAATCATTCGTGTGGCAGCCCCCACTTCCACTTCATTGGGCCCAAATCCAACCATCACCACCCCCTCAAACCTCTCCGTCATCATCACCATCACAACTTCTTGAACGACCACACCTGTCCCAAGAAACATTACAACCCGTCTCAGTCTACATCAGCTCCAAGAGAATCACAAGCCATACTCGCCAGACTGGTAATGTATCTAACCTTTTCAGGTTCATCTTCAAGACACTACCACAGTACCAGATCAGCTGTGCTTGGCACTGTTTAACGTGCGCTCAGTTGGTTGTGCCAAGAAGCGCTTTGAAGTGTGCGAGTTTGTCACCGACCATCATGTTGACATTCTGTTCTTAACAGAGACCTGGCTTCGTGCCTCAGGTGACGAGGCCAAATGTGCTGATCTTGCCCCATCTGGATAGTCTGTGAAATCATTCCCCGCGATTCTCGTGGGGGTGGTATTGCAGTCGTCCTACATGAAGCACTGCAGCCTTTTGCATCATTCTCAACGTCTTTCAGTTTCTCCCATGAGTCTTTGGAGCTTGTACAGTTTACTCTAGCTTTAACTCAGAAAACTGTTCATTTTCTGTGCCTCTACAGACCCCCGCCAAACCGCAAGAACAAATTAACTGATTCAATGTTTGTTGATCAATTTCATGATCTTCTCGATCACTGTAATTCTCTTGCTGGCAGTTTGATAGTCCTTGGTGACTTTAACATACACTTTGACAATCAGAAGCACCACACCACCTCTGCACTCATGGACACTTTACATATGTTCAGTCTTTCACAAGTTGTCGACAAACCAACTCATAGACAAGGGCATACTATTGACTGGATCCTTCATAGATGTGACGATGATATCTTGTGCTCAGCACAGGTTTCTGATGCAATATGTTCAGACCATTACTGTGTGATCAGTCATTTGAGGGCCATAGTCCCACCTCCAGTGCCTATGCTTACCATAGTGCGCAATGTTCGTGCCATTGACAGACTAGCCTTCAAGGCTGACCTCGTTCAGTCACTGTCTCACCATCCTAGTCCTAGTGCCGAGGAGTTTGATTCATGTTTACGCACTGTCTTAGACAATCATGCACCATCTTCAAAGCGTAAAATGTCAGCTCATAGAATCAGCCCGTGGTATAGGGTTGTGAGCAAAGAGCTGCGTTCGGCTAAGCAGATGCGGCGCCAAGCTGAGAGAATGTGGTGCTCAACTAGGTTGACTGTTCACAAGCAGATATACACATGTTCTAAGAAGCATGTGAATGAGATTGTTCATGGAGCAAAATCTTCGTTTTACAACAGGAAGATCAGTGAGTGCACAACAAGCAAAGAGTTGTATAATGTGACCAATAAGCTTATGGTGAAGAAGACTCCATCACCTCTTCCCACTACATTTCCTCCGTGCCAGCTGCCTCAGCTTTTTGCAGATTACTTCGTTGATAAGGTCCGCGAAATTCGTGATTCTCTGGATCTCATGCCCACTTCAGTTTTGTTCACCGAAAAACGCTTCAGTGGAGAACCTCTCTCAGCCTTCGAACCTGTGCTAGAGGATGAGGTCAGAAAAGTGATCACAAACACTGCCCCCAAAACTTGTGAGTTAGACTCCATACCCACTCCCTTGTTGTATGAGTGCCTGGATGAAGTGTTGCCTGCCATTACACAAGTCATCAACAACTCTCTCTTCACTGGTATTTTTCCTGAAAGCTTCAAGACTGCACTTGTGAAACCTCTATTGAAGAAACCATCTTTAGACCCAAATGTTCTGAAAAACTATCGCCCAGTTTCCAATCTTACATTTCTATCAAAGATTCTTGAGAAAATTGTCCTTGCTCAAACTTTAAAGCATGTCAACTCTAATAGTCTGTTCAGTGTATTCCAGTCTGCATATCGTCCCCATCGTAGCACTGAAACAGCTTTGCTGAAGATATTCAATGACCTGCTTTGTGCTTTGGACGAGCGTAAGATCACAGTCCTTGCTTTGCTGGACCTGTCCAGTGCGTTCGACACTATTGACCATGAAATTTTGCTGTGCCGTCTTCAATCTGTATTTGGCATTGAAGGCACAGTCTTGGCATGGTTTAGTTTATACCTGACTGAACGATCCCAGATTGTTTCTGTCGACGGCTGTCGTTCTGAGCCATCACCTCTTCGGTTTGGTGTACCCCAGGGCTCGGTCCTAGGACCTGTATTGTTCTTACTGTATGTTCAGCCCCTGTCCGACCTGATTTGTAGTCGCTCCATTTCCCATCATGCATTTGCAGATGATACGCAGATGTACAAAAGTGATACTGTCGAGTGAGCTGTGAATGCCGTCCAAAGTATAAGCCAGTGCATTGACCATGTCAAATCATGGATGACCAACAACAAACTGATGTTAAATGATGGCAAAACTGAAGCAATGTTGGTAGTTAATCCAAGACTATCTTTGTCCCTGCCTTTACCGTCATCATTGTCTGTGGATGGAACACTCATTGGCTTCTCTGCGAGTGTGAGAAACCTGGGTGTTACACTTGACAGTGTGTTATCTATGTCACAGCATGTCAGTGCAGTGTGTAGATCAGCTTATCTGGAACTTCGTCGTATTAGTTCAGTTCGTCACCTGCTGACCGTGGAAGCCACTAAAACACTAGTTTGTGCATTTGTGCTGTCCAAGCTAGATTATTGTAACTCTTTGCTTTGTGGCTGCCCTCAGTATCTCATTGATCGCCTCCAAAAAATTCAGAACAATGTGTGACCGAGCCGAGGGGATGTGATGATGTGCAGATGGTGTGGGTGTATTTGACAAAAGGGAGCTAACTCTTGTCCATGGTTCTCATTCTTTTATTTCATGACCAACAAAAAGCAATACCTGAAAAATAAAAATAAAGGACATAAAGCAAACAATGTTAAATAGTATGAAACTAAGGAAAAGGAAAATGTCATGCATCAGTAGCAAACCAATAACTAATCAAATGAACTATACCAAAGCAGTGCTAATAAAACTACTAAATCTCTACTCAAAGACTAAATACTAAAATACACAAATTAGGAGGCCAATAAACTCTATAGTCTTACAGAAGCGAGCCACTATGATTTGGAATCATAGAGGTACGCTACCGTAAATACGGCCACAAACAAATATATAACTAATGACTGCACTAGCGGTAGCATGACAGATGCGCTCCAATAGGCATAGAGATCCTAAAGGTGGGCACCTGCATGCAACGAATATAGTGCCACGTTCCCGTAGGATTCAGAATCCTAGGGGCGCGCAACTACGTTTAGCAGAATTGAAATACCACCAAATCATAACCGATGAATTACAACTAGTAACTATTACCCGTGTTATCAGCCACGTTCCCGTAGGATCGAAGATCCTAGGGGTTCGCAGCTGAGTGTGGTGTGATTATGGTTGCAGAAGCGTTCCCGTATGATCGGGGATCATAGGGGCGTGCACCTGCATCTTGGGTAAACATATTCACACGCTGGTGCATAACCAACACAAAAATATAATTTATAAATAAATAAAATCAATAAGTAACTATGTAATTGCATGACTTAATGGCAAGTACACAATGCAAGGCGCCAAGTAAACAAATAAGGCATGGCAATGCATAAACAAACATGGCGGATAGTAATGACATCAATGAGTAGCGCGGAAAAGAGACACAGGTAAGGAGGTACTAGCGAAGCGATAGACAAAGGAGAGAGAAGACAAAGCATAGAGTCAAAATAGCAAGGGACTGAGCACAATATAAGAATGGATACCAACATAACTAACATAATTTAACAAAGCGATGCTGATACATCAAGATTGTCAACCTCGAAGAACTATATTCTCCTGCAATCTGACGCAAGTAATACGACGGGTGCTACAAACTGGGATAATCCCGACAATCACACTGTAATGATTTAAAATTCAAATCCAAACGTACACTCGATCATGGCGGTGTCGCTATCGCCAGGCCACGACCGGACCTGGTAATAGTTCTAACGAAAGTCTCTTCAAAGACTCGCTAAACTACACAAACTCTCAATCGTTCCCACAAGACAGTAATAACGATCAAGCCAAAACTACATTCTCCAACTTCGAGCACGGACATTACAAATGGGAACAAGAGAGAAACCACCACAAAGTTACAATGTGGATCGCAACCTATTGTCAAAAGCGGAAACACATTATCCAAAACTGGCTTCCTAAAATGCGAGGTCTGACAATAATGAAGAATCAAACATCAAGAAAATCATCACTAGCAAAAACACACAATGAATATGTACACAAAATAATCACTACTTACAGGGCATTCGACCCGCAGTCCAGTTTCCAGAAACACAATGAAATACTCAATGTGAAGCCGGCCGCTACTAGCTATATGCACTAATACTAGTACGCAAATAGTCGTCTGCTACAAGCCGGCCGGATGCTCGGCTTTAAATAGGCATAGCGCGGGCCGCAAAGAAAGCAACTCCCTCGCGTAGCCGAAACGGCTCGTCTAGGCGAAGAAAATAGCAAAAATTGTGTTAGTTCAAACCTGAATAAACTCTAATAACTAGCGAACTATACGTTCAATACTAATAAATCTTAGCATTTCCGAAAGAGAATTTAAAGGGCTTTTCAATGAACTAAATCAGGAAAAGCTTAACGCTAAACTGAAATTAATATTATTTTTTAATGACTGTCACACAAGCCAAGTGAAACGTGAAAAAGCATGAAAAACGTAAATCTAACTAAGACAGGTTACAGATCGTACAAAACCAAATAGATATTCTAAAAGCAGGAACTGTGCTGAATCTAATGACTATGATCGAAACAGCTTTCTACGTTTAATAGAACGGGAGCTATGAGACTTCAAAAATAAACAAAAAAACACAAGTTACAAAACCATTACTAAAACAGAAGACTCGCCGCAACACGCAAGTGGTGCTGTCACAGCTAGAGGCTGAACCGGGGAACCTCAGACGTGGACTAAAACTAACTACATGGGGACAGAGGCTTATGGCGCTCTGCTACAAATGCAGCCCGGCTTGTTGTGAGAGTCCGTAAGACTGAGCATGTCACACCCATCTTGAAGTCCCTTCACTGGCTACCTGTGTCCTCACGTATTCAATACAAAGTTATGTCAATCTGCTTTAACTGCCTTTCAGGCACCAGCCCAGAATACTTGTCCTCTTTTCTGCATGTGTATACACCCTCTCGTGAGCTCCGCTCCTCTTCTGATAAACGGAAGTTGTGTGTACCTTCTGTCCAAACTAAAACATTTGGTCAGCGCACTTTTGTTTATCAAGCCCCAGTGTTATGGAATACACTTCCTCTTGAGGTCAGAAACAGCGAGTCTGTCTCTGACTTCAAGAGGTCGTTGAAAACTCACCTCTTCAAGCTTTACTTTGAATAACTGCGAGTGTTTGATGCCTTAGTTGTAGTTCTGCAATCCTCCTTGTTTAGACTGAATGTTAATTAGAATATAAATTATTATGTATGTATTGTTGTTTAGTTTATTGTAAAAGTGGTGTGTTCGGGCATTGTGCTTTGTTTGTTATGTGCATATGTCATTGTATATTTATTTTTGTGTACAGATTGTAAAGCGCTTAGAGCTTTTGAGTAAGATTAAGCGCTATATAAATACTCATTATTATTATTATTATTATTATTATTATTATTATTATTATAACTAGAACGATTTAAACTTTAAAAATCTTTTACGTGCATCCCGTCCCTCGACGTTTATCAAAGCTTTGCTGTCCAGGTAAACTGTTATGAGCGTTTCATATAGGTTCTTTATGGTGTTTAACGTGAGTCTTGAACGCCTTTAACACACGCATTAACACGTCACATGTGACACACAGTCTTTACACCTGTAGTTTACTTTTCAAAGTTTAATTTGTTCAGTCCCTTTTATTGTTGTTGTTTTTGTGATCGTTGCTTTTGTTATTTTTGCATTTGATGATGACGATTTTTGGTTGTTACCTTTATTAAGGTGCCTGTCGAGTGTCAAGTTCAGGCATTCTTGGACCTGTTGTCTGAACCACATGCTCTAACTGAAAATAGCAGGAAACAAATAAGAGTTCGGCTTGAGGAAGTACTCTCTGTAAGTACATTATCTTATGTTTCAGTTTTGTGCTGGAAAATGCATTACAGCAAACGTCTGTCCTACTGTGATACAAATCAAACAATATCGGGTTATTGTGGTGCTTTTTTCTGGAACGTCTACAAATGTCCCGCAGAATCTTTTAGATTGCATTTATTATTAATGTTCTGTTGTGAATTACGTAGCCAGAAAGAAGGTAAAATCTGGCTGTCGTCAAGATTACATTATAGTTCTGTGCTCAAACTGCAAAATCGGTTCGAATTGGAAATAGACCGACCCACTCTTCCTGAAATGTCATTGTAAATGCGCGCGCGAGAGCACCTCGACCAATCAGCGCGATGTTTTTTTTTTCGTCTTGTTTTCTGTTTTAAATACGCATCACGCGGTTTTGGCCACAACGCGGCAGTTACGGCAAACAGTATTAGTTGTTTAAATCCACGACAAAATTATGGCGTTTGGTCACATCGAGACGTCGCTAGAACGCAAAAGCGGCTTTAGCAGCCAGTGTGTTCTAGCGACGTCGAGATGTGACCAAAAGCCAAACTTTTGTAGCGGATCTAAACAACGAATTTGTCTCGATTCACTACCACATAAGAGTCATATAAAAAACAAAAGCGACAATCACTTGCGACTGTCAGACATGTCTTGGTGCCGAGACAGTTCACGCACACATGGTTGTCATGCACATCCGCGCACATAGAACCACGCCTCCTAAAAACTGAAGCGCTTCCAAAATACACCCCATCCACTATTGTGCGTTTTCCTCCCTCTTTTGACAAACATATTTCTTACAATGAATTTTGGGCCATACTGATGACTGCTTTACTTGTACAGTTTGGTGTGAAACTATGACGTAGCACAGAACCCACTGCGATTTTCCATACGAACAGAAGGCTACAGTCTAACGATGTATGAGTGCAATCGCGAGTGTACGATTCGGAGGAAAAACTAGCCAGGCGGAAAATCCCTCACTAACTGACGCTTCTTTTAAAGTTGAAAGCTTATTGAATAACATTTCTGTCATGAAGACTCTCAGCGGTAATCCAGAACCATAAAACCATTGTACTCAACAAACTGTGGTGGTGGTATTATCAACACACACACACAAACTGGAGCGTACGGTACCATAAGGTTATTACTATTAGTAATAGACTTACGACCGTTCTTATAGAAATGTAACCTTCCGTTTATGAAGACACTCAGTAGCACACAAACAGGATAAATTAAGTCCATATCCATGATTCCGTACACTCGGGTATGTTATTAGGACCTTCCTCCATACTTTTTGAGTTGAATGGTTTTGGAGAACGTTTGCTGAACTGCGTATCTGAACTGTCGCTGAGGGTCTTCATTTAAAAAAAGGTCGATATGTCATTCAAACGGTTTAAAATTTTAATTACGCATAAGTTTTTGTTTGTTTATTTGTTTAGTTTTTTTTTTGTTCGGCTTTTTTGTTGTTGTTGTTGTTGTTTTGGGTCTCAGAATCGCCCGCTCCTTTTTTCGTTGATACAGCGTGACTGTGTTCCATGCGTTGGAATGTTCCATTCACAGTGACAGGAAGGTTGGGCTACGCCATAAAGATTATGTGTTTGCACTGAATAAGTTACACATGTATATTTTTCTTAAAATAAGATGGAAATAACCTTGCGACTGCCTGCGTCGCTCTGTTTATTACCTCTGGAGTGAGTATACGCTTTTTAAAATGTATTCTTCGTGAAAGAGAAGCGATCGCTTCATATCGGCAGAACGCGAAGCAGACGACAACATAAGCACGTGACGGAGAGCTATTATTAGAAAAAAAAAATAGGCCCTCGATATCAGGGCGCTTTTGAAAGGCGAAGGCCGTTATATTTGTTCAGAGAAAACATGACATGGTGTTTTGTTACCACGCAGTCTTCATTCTTTGTGCTGATGTAACGTCACGTGCGATTCGAGACAAAGCGAAATCGTTGCTTGCCGTACGAGAAACAACGTCCGTATTTCTTTTATTGTACTGAAACAAAACGTTTACTGTTACTCTAGCAGAAGGAAATGTAGGATCAGTTCCGGTTTTTTTTTATCCGACTTCGGCGGTACTTGAGATGCTCGGAAAGCACCGTTGTTATGGGGGAATGTAAGTCATATCCCGATACCCTGATCGATATCGGTGTGCAGTTGTTACATTCTCAAAGCCTTTTTCAAGACTGCGAGAAAAGAATGGATTAAAGCTTGCGGTCGGCCACATGATCAGCTGAACCCTGAGAGAATCACAAGATATCACTACGTATGCTCGAAAGTAAAATTTCTCATTTTCCGTGTTTCACCATATTCTTTATCGACTGAATTGATTGCTTGTATTCACAGTTGGTCTGCTTAATTGGTTGGTAGATGTCAGTTGTGTGTGGAGCATTTAAGCATGCACGTTGATCCCGTATGGCTTTGGTGAGAGACTCCTCTGTGATGTAAACAGGCTAGAACTAGCGACAGTTCTCGGAAGGGGTGGGGAGGGGGGTGTCGGACGGGAGGGGGTCGGGGAGGGGGGTCGGGGGGGGGGTCGGGGGGGGGGATTGGAGGGGGGGGTCGGAGGGGGGGGGGGTCAAAAGAGTTGTTTTTAGACAGACTGAAATGTAAAGAGTTTTTCTGCTAGTGGTTTGTGTGCACACATAAAAGTTTACTTTTGAATACCTGCACGTGGATTTCTTTAGAGGCTAGCTATGCCCATATGTAGGTAGGATCATCCATAACTTCAGACTGTGAACACATAAAACTAATATTACTAATGGAAAGAGCGCATTAGCGCGCATACAAAATGTGTAGTCGTGCGAAATTTCCACTGTGAACACGCGTAGCAAAGCTTGCTGGACCAGGCTAAAGGGGCGGAGCCTTAATCGTTGCGCCGAGAATGTGGGTCGGTCTATTAACACAGAATTGCAGCCCAATCAAAGTGAGAACAATAGGCACGTACAAACCGATACATCTTAATATAGTTCACAACTTTTTTTGCAGCACATTCTAGCGACTTATTAGAAACTTTCATTCAGGTACCTTTATTTTTCTTGAGCCCATAATATTCTGTAACTTAAGTATACTAAAAAGGTAAGGAGCTTTACCACCCCATAAACATTTTTACGACTTGCAGCACCACGTGTGCATGCATAGACATGTTTACCAGTGAGGAAAGTTGTATTTCTACTGTATGCTCCGTTAAGGTTCGCTGGCAGCTAAACAGAAATTCACATTATCTCAGTAAGGAAATGCTCGTATTTTTAAAATCAAACCGTTTCTGGCAACGACAAAAAAATCTTATGTTAATTTTGCAAGAGAAGCCAGAGCACTCTAAGAAACTGCAAGTATTCATTGTGTGTCATAGGGCTCCTGGATTCTTGTCCTGTAGTTTCGCAAACGCCAACCTTCTTCCATACATTCAGTTCATGCAGTGCATTTCATTCCATTATATTGATTGACCTCAAATTATTCGCTGTTAGTTTTCTTGTATATTGTTTCATTTTCTTTTGAAGACTGGCGCCCACAAAATCCAATGGCGACAGTCCCGTGGATTGTGTGAATTTTACTCCAGCATGATAGAGCAGAGGTGGGGACAAGTTGTCAGTTCTCCCGACAACGTGCAGGATATGCTAACGTTTACATTCACCACAGAGTATCTTCAGGATATCATGACGTTTTCCAGTGAGTATACACATTTGTACAATGTTTACTCTTTGTTAGTTCACAAATTAACTTCTAATGGCAAGTAAAGTATGTATAGTCTGTTTGAGCAAAGCTTGCCTCGTGTTTGTTTCCAACAACATATTTCAGGACAGCGCTAAGAACAAAACATGGTCCTAATTTATTTAAAAATTTAGTTGGCTTCAAACCCAATAGTTTAGCCACTACCCTCAGGACGTCATGGAGATGATCTACTTGAAAGTTGAAACATATATACTGTCCAGGCTTCAGTGGCCACTGACCTGCATCACTGATGCTGAAAGAATGATAAGCCGTGCACGGATCAGACGTATCGGAAGATCAAGGGATTTAACATTCAACATAGAGAGCGTGAAGTTTAAAAGAGTAAACACGTGTCAGTGTTTCTGAGTGGGGCTCGATCAGGGTATAATTTGAAGACCCATCTTTTCCAGGTAGCATATCAAGATTAGCTTAGTCTGGATGTGCTGCCTGGAAATATTGGCTGTTTTCGTATGTGGGTAGCCCATGTAGGTAGGCTGTGTGTGTGTGTGTGTGTGTGTGTGTGTGTGTGTGTGTGTGTGTGTGTGTGTGTGTGGTTGTGTGTGTGTGTGTGTGTGTGTGTGTGTGTGTGTGTGTGTGTGTGTGTGTGTGTTAGGAATGCGCCTACATGGTGCGAGCAGGTGTTTATTTAAAGAGTGAGTGCGTTTTATTTTTTCTCCGTTTTAATATTATTTTTATGTGCCGTAAAGCGCTCCGAGCTTGCTGTCCGTGCGGAAGGGCGCTATATAAAAACTATGTATTATTACATGAGGAAATAGAAGACTTCTATGACCAACTGCAAGAAGTCTTGGGCCAGACCCCCAAGAAAGACATTCTTGTGGTGCAGGGAGACTGGAATGACAAAATAGGAGAGGGTGCTGTCATGAACTGGAAAGGCACATGCGGACGCAATGCAATGCAATGCAGAGACCAACTCCAGAGGCTTAAGTCTCCTGGAATTTGCCAGCTCAAATGATCTAAAGCTGATGAACACGTTTGGCCCACATAAAGCATCCAGAAGATGGACATGGCACAGCCCGAACGGAGAGCACCATAACCAACTTGACTACATCATAGTGAAGAGACGCTTCCAAACCAGTGTGAACATTGTCAAGACAAGAAGGATCTGTCTTGTGCTTGTGCTTCAAGTTCCTTTACCGGGAAGACGCAGTGCTTGAGGTTGTCTCTTATGCAGTCTTTGAAGCGTTTCTTTGGCTGTCCTTGCTTCCTGTGGCCTTTTGAGAGTGCACCATACAGGAGTCGGCGTGGCATGCGAGAATCATCTATGCGTATGACATGACCTGTCCAGCGGAGTTGTGTTTTTAGGATCAAGGCTTCAACACTCACTAAACCAGCATTGTCCAGGACTTCCAGGTTTGTCACCTTGTCTTGCCATTTGATGCCCATGAGTGAGCACAGGGATCTCATGTGGAAATGTTCAAGCTGCTTGAGGTGCTCTCTGTACAGCGTCCATGACTCACAGCCGTAGGGGAGGCTGGGGAGAACTACTGCCTTGTAGACTTTGATCTTGGTGGAGAGCTTGACGTTGTTGTTATTGAACACACGAGTGTGCAGGCGACCCAGGGCTTGGCTGGCTTTGCTGATGCGAGCTGCGATTCCTTGTCGATAGTACCGTCAGAAGAGATGATGCTCCCAAGGTACCTGAACTGGTCGACAAACTTCATCTCGGTGCCTTCGATGTACACTTTGGGTGGGGGTGCTCTTGTGCCTGGGGGGCTGGTTGGTGCAGGACCTCGGTCTTGCTGAAACTGATGGTGAGGCCAAACAGTCGATAGGCTTCCGAGAACCTGTTGACGATGGTCTGAAGGTCAGACTCCGTGTGCGCAGTCAGCGCGCAGTCATCGGCAAAGGATCATCGGCCTCAAGTCATCGGCCTCAAGGATCAATCTCTTGATGGTCTTGGTCCTGGCGTTCAGTTGACCGAGGTCAAAGAGAGAGCCGTCTAGTCTGTACTTCAGGTACACCCCTTTCTCAAGGTCGCGTACTGCATGGGTCAGGACACACGTGAAGAACAGGTTGAACATCACGGGGGCAAGAACACAACCTTGTTTCACACCGTTGGAAATGTCGAGGGGTGCGGATGTGTCGCCGTTTGAGTGGACAACTCCTATCATTTCATCATGGAAGAGGCGGATGATGTTGGTGAACGTCCTGGGGCAGCCGAGCTTTGCGAGGAGGACCCAAAGCGCTTCTCTGTTCACGGTGTCGAATGCTTTGGTCAGATCTATGAAGACAGCATAGAGGTCCATGTGCTGCTCAATGCATTTCTCCTGGACCTGCCTCACAGAGAAGACCATGTCGACTGTGCTGCGGCCGGGTCTGAAGCCACACTGAGCCTCTGAGAGTGCTTCCTCAGATACAGAGCTGATCAGGCGATTGAGGATGACTCTCGCAAGGATCTTGCCAGTAATGGACAAGAGTGAGATCCCTCGGTAATTGGCACGGTCTGCTTTGCTGCCCTTGTTCTTGAACAGGGAGACGATTGTAGCATCTCTAAATTCCTGTGGCATGTTCTCCTCTGCCCAGATGCATGTCAGAATGTTGAGGAAGGCATCAAGGGTCTCAGGTCCAGCTGCCTTGAAGAGCTCTGCGGGAATGCCGTCCATGCCTGCAGCCTTGCCGGAGCTAGTCTGGTTGATCGCTTTCTTGACCTCGTCCAGGGTTGGAGGGAGGTCAAGGTCATCCAGTGTCGGCTTCTGGGGAATCATGTTCAGGGCCGCGGGATCGACAGTGGAAGGCAGGTTCAGCAGATTTGAGAAGTGTTCTCTCCAGCGCTCAGTGATGCTGCCTTTGTCCTTTAGCAAGGTGAAGCCGTCGGCGGAAAAGAGAGGGGTTGTGCTGGGTCTTGCAAGGCCGTAGACAGCTTTCGTAGCGCTCAAAAACTCCTTAGAGTTGCTGGATTCAGCAAAGTGTTCAAGTTCTTTTGCTTTGCCGTCCCACCAGGTGTCCTGCATGTTGCGGAGCTCTCTCTGGGCTTTTCTCTGGAGGTGTTTGAAGCTGTCTTCCTTGGACAAGGAGTTGATGTCGTTCTGCCACTCGATGAAGGCACTGCGCTTTTGCTCCAGTAGCTTTTTGATCTCTTCATTGTTATCATCGAACCAATCCTGGTGTACTCTCTGCTTGGGTCGAAGCACGTCTTTGGCAGACTCCGTCACCATCCCCTTGAACTGGTTCCACATTTCAGTTGGGTTGCCAGTCAACGGTCCATGGGCAGTTAGCAGGTCATCAAGGTGGGACTGGGAGGTTTTTTGACGTCCGGGCACTTCAGCTTGGCCAGGTTGAATGAAGGTCGGGTTAGATTCGGCCTCTTCCTGTGTGCTGGTGCAATGTGCAGGTTGAGGACAGACCGCACCAGCCGATGGTCGGTCCAGCACTCGGTGATTTTGACATCACGAGTATCCCGCTGGCGAACAATGACATAGTCTATGAGATGCCACTGCTTGGACCTGGGATGCATCCATGTTGTATTGTACTTACTATCCAGCCTGAAGAGGGTGTTGTTGATGGCGAGTCCATTCTCAGCGCACGATATCAGCAGCAGCAGGCCATTGCTGTTCACCTTGCCCAGCCCGTGTGGGCCCATCACTCCTTCCCAGCATTCACATTCGCGCCCAACTCGAGCATTGAAGTCACCAAGCACGATGAGTTTGTCACTTGCAGAAGTGGACTTGAGGAGGGAGTTGAGGCTCTCATAGAACGCCTCCTTGTCGTCATCGGCGTTGGTTAGTGTCGGAGCATAGGCGCTGATGATCGTGACATGTCGGGTGTGGGAGATGGGTAAACGGAGCTTCATCAATAGTTCGCTGATGCCAGTGGGAAGAGAAGGCAGCTGTCGGAGGAGCGTGTTGCGGATGGCGAAGCCAACTCCGTGTATCCTGTCCTCATTCTCAGCTTTGCCCTTCCAGAAAAAGGTGTACCCACCCTCAGGTTCACAGATCGAGCCTTCGTCAGCAAATCTGGTTTCGCTAAGAGCCGCAATGTCGATTTTATATCTCGCCAGCTCCCTGGCTATGAGGGTTGTTCTTCTGTGCGGTCTCTTCGTCTGATCTCTGTCCAACAGGGTTCGTACGTTCCACGTACCGAAGTAAGTTTCTTTTTCTTTTTTTTTTTTTTTCTTTTTTTTTTTTTCTTTTCGACCGCATAAAAGGGTTAAACCGCCAGCCGCGGTAAGCTGACCGGCTTATGTAGGGCAGGCAATGTTTGGAACACCTTTTCTTGTTCCCTCCCTTAACCCCACCTGGGTCTGCCCTGGGGGACTTGGGTGGGGTTAGGTATTTTTTAGTTCCCAGGGTCACCCTGGTCAGCCCCACAGGGTGGGTTTTCCTCTCTATTCTGGGGCATGTGTTTCTGTCTACCCTTTGTCCATTCACCTGTATTTGCCTTTTTAAAACTCTCCCTACTGTCTGCACTGCCTGTAGCTCTTGATATTGGATGTGTGTTGCTAAATGGTCTTAGCTTTATTTAGGCCCCATGTGTTAGGTTTATTTAACGTATTTGACCGGCTGGCGACATACATTCAATGTTCTGTTTATTTTTTATTTTTTCACAAGCAGTGCAGGCACGTCCTGAGAAAGCCTTGTTGCTGTCGGGACGTTAAGCAATGTACAATCAATCAATCAATTGTTCCCTCCCTTACTAGGGTGAGCAGTGCTGTCCTGAAGAGGGCTGCTTAGTCGCCTGGGATGCTGCCGAACTTCCCTGCTGCCCCTGGTACAGGGAAGAGCGACCACTGGTCCACAGACCGCCTACGTGCAGGTTCCAGTAGTAACCTCTACCTGTCGTTTCGCCCGTTCCCCATCGCCGCAGGACTTCTGGAGGAGGCAGAAGAAAAAAGAAGATGAGTAGCAGATTTGGTGAAAGTGAAGATCCATGCACAAGACCTGCGCGTGAAGGATATTTTGGTGGAGAAGCTGTTGCGCTGGAGCAACCCCACCCTCTCGTCCGCAGAAAACAGAGTCCAGTGGCACGATGAGACGTTACAACTGGTAGCTTCATTGGCTGCAGTGGATGGCCATGTCGTATTTTGTGCTCTGACATGCCCTATGCACTCAACAGTGCACTGCTGACCCGCCCTCTTGGCCGTTGAACCCTTGATTGAGTTTCCTCCGCCCAGTCGGCCGGTGACAGACTTTGCATGCTAGGATGAGCAAGTCCTGCCTCACCAAGGGTTTGAGACCCCCGGTTTTCCCTCACTTGGTCTAGCCAGCCAGTCGAAGCTGTTGCCCGTGGTGTGGCCGCTGCGCATGCTGCAGCTACGCGAAGACATAAGTGAGAGTTGAGTGTCAAAGTGGGGACCTAGACTGGTGGACTACTCTCTGACCTTCGAGAGGCGACTTGTCCCCCACTCCACCCCCCCATAGGTGAAATCCCCTCCTTGAATACTCCAGACACCACAAGGCCGCAAGGCCCATAAAACGCGCAAATCTGGTCAGCGACGTGCTTTTCGTAATCCGTCGCAAGCGAATATAGTCAGAGGGTGAAAGACCGTTTCCTTTTTTAAACGTGAACCCCGTGCTTCCTGGAGACGCTTCGTCTCCTCTTTATCTTCTAGGACTCCGTCCCAAAAAGTCTGGAAGGCTGTTTGAAGAATTAGGGGCAGGGGTATCTCGGCTTCTGTCGGCCATCTTAGAGATGGTGCCAGTTTGGTCACGGATAAAAAAAAGCGGTGGCCAATTTGCTTGCCTCCACCATTGCCATTATTCTTCAACAGAGCATGATTCAACTTTCTTCCAGAGCGAGAAGGAGAAGCGAGAGTCTTGTACTTGTGATTTTATATCGGATAACTCGGAAAACTATAATGCCCCTTTTACATTTTCAGAATTGCAGCAAGCAATGCAGAAATGTACTGACTCTGCTGCTGGACTAGATACCATCCACTATCAGCTCATAACACATCTGCCTGAGGAGTCACTCCTTGTACTTCTCTAGGCCTTTAACCATATCTGGATAACCGGTCATTTTCTGCCATCTTGGCGCCAGGCTGTGGTTGTGCCAATCCCCAAGCCGGGTAAGGATCTTTCCGACCTGGGCAACTACCGGCCAATCGCTTTGACATCGTGTTTATGTAAAACTATTGAACGCTTGGTCAACGCCCGCCTGGTGTGGCATCTTGAGTCACAGGGTCTCATCACAGACCTCCAGTGCGGTTTCCGGCTCTTCCGTAGCACAACTGACCATCTTGTCCGCTTTGAGTCTTTTATCCGAGATGCTTTTGTCAACAAGCAGCATGTCTATGCAATTTTCTTCGATCTTGAGAAGGCATATGACACTACCTGGAAGTACGGTATAATGTCTGATTTGTCGGACATGGGTTTTAAAGGGCACCTGCCCGTTTTTATTCACAATTTTTTGTCTAACCGTTCGTTCCATGTCCGCGTGGGCTCCACTCTCTCCGACTCCTTTGAACAGGAGATGGGTGTCCCGCAGGGCAGCATTCTATCTCCTGTTTTATTTAGCATTAAAATTAATAACATTGTAAAGGTCGTTAAGGATGATTCTGAATGCTCTTTGTTTGTGGACGACTTTGCGTTGTGTGCACGAGATCGAGGACTTGCATACCTTGAGAGGCGCTTGCAGCTGTGCGTTGAACGAATCCAGGGGTGGGTGTCTCTCAACGGCTTCAGGTTTTCGCCCTCCAAGACAATCTGTGTGCATTTTACTAACCAGACGAAAATTTTTCCAGAACCTAGCCGGAGCAGTGCTGAAGTGCCAATTAAGGTGTCCGAAGAGGCAAAGTTTTGGGGGGTCATCTTTGACAAAAGAGTGACCTTTTGCAACCATGTTAACTACCTTAGAACCTCTTGTCAGAAGGCCCTCGACATTCTTCGTGTCGTTGGTCGTACTGACTGACCCCCGCCGGGTCTGCCCTGGGGGACCTTGGTGGGGTTGTCTACTTTTAGTTCCTAGGGTCACCTTGTCTAACCCCTGCAAGGTGGGTTTTACTCTTTTGGGGGTTTGTATTTCTGTCTTTCTGGTCCATTTATCTGTATTTTTCTTTTGAAATTCTCCCTCCTGTCTGCGCTTCTTGCAGTTCTTTTCTTCATTTAGCGCAGGCACGTCCTGAGAAGGCCTTTGTCGCTTGCGGGACGTAAAGCAATCTATACTCACTCACTCATTCAGGACATCTCCAGTTCCTAGTCTGTATGCCGAGGCAGGGGAGCCTTCTCTCAGGCTCCGCCGCATCCGTCTCATGCTCAGCTACGTTTTGAAGCTGAAGGCCCATCCAGACAATCCTGCCTATGATTGTGTTTTTAACCCGTTGTTTGCAGAGATTTACGACGCCCCTCCGGGAGCTGTCCGTCCAATTTCCTTCCGTGTCCGACCTCATCTGCAGGCGGCCGGAGTGGACCTGGACAAAGTTTCGGAATCTCTGCAACACATCACTCCACCCTGGCTACTACCAGTTGCTGACATCTTGCTGGACTTGACCGCCCACAAGAAGGATTGTACTCCACCAGCCATATACCAGCAGAGCCTCAATCAACTCCTTTCAATTTTTCCTGGCTATTGTCGTCTTTATACGGATGGGTCCAAGTCTGAGGATGGGAGAGTGGCTGCGGCTGGACTGTCCTCTCGCCATCCTAGACGCCCATTTAAGCTCCGCCTCCCTGACCATTTCTCTGTATTTAGTGCAGAACTGCAGGCATTTCTGCTGGCACTCAAGCATGCCTATCAGTCTCGGGAAAGGAACTTCCTGATTCTGTGTGACTCTCTTTCTGCCCTGCAGGCCCTTCAGGGCGCGGAAACAGACCACCCACTGCTGGTGCAGATTAGAGAGCTCTACGCAGACTTGATGAAGGAATACTATGACATCATTTTTATTTGTTTCCCGGGCTATGTGGGCATAGAAGGCAACTGAATCGCAAATTCTGCTGTCAACAGTGCCCGCAATGACCCTGTCCCTGACATACAGACTGTTTACATTGATTTTAAACCTGTGATTAGTGCGTACATAGCCCGCGAGTGGCAGTCCGAGTGGGACAAAGAGGAAGGAAACAAGCTGCATGAAGCTCTTCCTACGGTGTCCGACAGTCTACCTCATCGCTGCGGCAGCCGCCGTGAGAAGACTGTCCTTAATCGGCACCACATCGGGCACACGTATGTTACGCACTCTTACTTACTTAAACAGGATGAGCGTCCATGGTGTTTTGCCTGCGATGAGCAGTTTTCTGATCGACAATTGTTATTGTATTGTGCCGATCTAATTGACACGAGATATAAACACTTCACAGCAGACTCCTTGAAGGTTTTGTTACGGGATATTCCCCCGGACAAAATCTTTAATTTCTTGAGAGAATGCAATATTTTAAACAAGATCTGAGCATTCATAGACTGTGAATTTCTTTATTTTGCTCTTTTTGAGAGTCTGTAGACATTTCTTTTAAAGACTCGTGAGACATTTTAGCCTGACTTATTATTAAGATATATTTACATCTTGTCTTAAGACCTTGCTTTTAGTCTGGCTGACCAGATTTTTACCCATCCCGCCGTGAGATGAGCCCACCCGGGTCTGCCCTGGGGGACTTGGGTGGGGTTAGGTATTTTTTAGTTCCCAGGGTCACCCTGGTCAGCCCCACAGGGTGGGTTTTTCTCTCTATTCTGGGGCATGTGTTTCTGTCTACCCTTTGTCCATTCACCTGTATTTGCCTTTTTAAAACTCTCCCTACTGTCTGCACTGCCTGTAGCTCTTGATATTGGATGTGTGTTGCTAAATGGTCTTGGCTTTATTTAGGCCCCATGTGTTAGGTTTATTTAACGTATTTGACCGGCTGGCGACATACATTCAATGTTCTGTTGTTTTTTCACAAGCAGTGCAGGCACGTCCTGAGAAAGCCTTGTTGCTGTCGGGACGTTAAGCAATGTACAATCAAACCCGCCGTGAGATGGCCTTAGTCGCCTGCTCGGCGTTAAACCCAACTAACTAACTAACTAACTTTCGAGCAAAGCCCAAGACTTTCGCAGAGGATTTTGCAATAGCCGTTTTCAGTTGTTCCCAGAGTGTTTCAGGGGAGGAGTCACCAGGGTCAGCTGTGTCCTCGAGCCTACGCTGTAAATCTGTCTGAAAGTCAGCTTTCATGTCAGCACGCTGAAGGCTGGCAACATCAAGCGTTTCTGGGGAGGGGGGGTGGGGGGGGGGGGGGGCTTTCTTGGGTTTTGGCTTGAAGTGGAGCCTGAGTTTGCAGCGGACACGGCGGTGGTCAGTGTGGCACTCTGCACTTGGCATAACTCTGGTGAGGAGGACGTCACTGCGGTCCCTCTGACGTACTAGGACATAGTCGATGAGGTGCCAGTGTTTGGAGCGAGGATGCATCCAGGTGGTCTTTCGACTGTCCTTTTGATGGAAAGTAGTGTTGGTGGTGGCAAGTTGCTGCTCTGCACAGAACACCAACATTAGGCGGCCATTGTCATTGCAGTTCCCGACAACATGCTTGCCGAGGACTCCTTGCCAGGCTTCAGAGTCTTGGCCCACTCTGGCGTTGAAGTCGCGAAGGATGATGACTTTGTCGTCTGCAGAGGTGCTCTGTAGGAGGCTGCGCAGGTCAGTGTAGAACTTGTCCTTTTCTGCAGGCTCTGCCAGGAGGGTTGGGGAGTACACACTGAGAAGGGTGACGTGTTGCTGGTGTCTCAGTGGGAGGCGCATGGACATGATTCGGTCTGAGTGACCCGTTGGTAGGTTTTCCAGCTTAGTCGCAATGGAGGTCTTGACCATGAAGCCCACGCCTGAGAGCCGTCTTTCTGATACAGACCTGCCTGACTATTAGAGGGTGTAGCCAGCGCCAAGTTCTTGGAGGCTGCCTTCGTCCGAGAGGCGTACTCCGCTGAGCGCGGCGATGTCGATGTTTAACTTCCGCAGTTCGTGGGCAATGAGGGCGGAGCGATGTTCAGGGCGTCCACTGTTTGCTGTGTCGAGCATGGTTCGGATGTTCCAGCATGCTGCGTTGAGTCCGGTCGTGGTCGTCGTGAGAGTGGATCCGTTGTTCTTTCTTGTTTTCTGACCTCATGAGAAGATGCCCGTTGACCGCGGCTAGCCAACTGGGGTTGCGAGGGGACGAGCTTTGGTTAGGCCACCTTTTCTAGGCCCCTCTCCGTGTGGAGCAAGCAGTGCTGTCTCTAGAGAAGGTTGCTTGGTCGTTCAGGGTGTGCCGAGTGACGTTGTCATCCCCAGGTTGCCCGTCGCTATAGGAGTTGGAATGTTTGGTGAAATGGTGCGTGGACATTTCCTAAAGCATGCGCGGTGGAGCTTTTTGATTGAGTGCAGTGTGCGCAGTACTGGCCCAACCCTTTAAAACCTTGGTTTGTCTGCCATGGCCTAGCAAGCTGGGACGGTGGCATCGAGGTCCTCGGGTCGTAGGTTTTACGTCAGACTGTCCATGTCCTAGTCTCTGGCTCAAAAAACCTTCCCCGGAGCCACTGGGGCTTTGGTGTCAGGATTTTCCTCCCTTAGCCTTTCCACAGCCAAGCTGCCAGGCCTACAAAGCAGCAGGACAATGATTTATTTTCGAGGTTCTCTCCTCTAGATCCGCCGTGTTTAGCCTGGAGGCTCGCGCTGCCCAGTTTTTGGTGTCACCTCGGAGAGAACCAGCCAAGGACCACGCACGGACGGTCTTGGGATAGAGGGATGCTATGCTATTCCGGAGGGATTACACACGAGGATACCTCACGAAGGCCGAGTGGCCCTAGACTAGGGTTTTCTCGAGGAGGCGCTGTAAGAGTGTCTCACTACCCGCACCACCAACGCAACTAGTCCGCTGGGGCTCCCACCCTTTGAGTCAGGCAGAGACCCCTTGACCACCCAAGTTACAAACTAAGAAAATAAGACGTCTAGAACATATCTTCATGCACCATGTTCAGGTGATATGGTTTCCAAATAACGTGAATCCTGCCTGCTTTTGTGATATTATGTTTTGCTGGTTTTTGTTTGTTTGTTTGTTTGTTTGTTGTTGTTGTTGTTGTTTTCAGTGCAGCTTGAAACTTTTTTGTTTTACTAATAATGTAATAATGTTTAATTCATTTCAGACGAGGAAGCGAAAGCATTCTCAAAAGGGTTAAGCGAGACGGCCACATCCCACCTGAAGTGTACAGAAGCCTTTGTCCATACTTTGGCGACAAGAATTGTGGAAGGGAGTATCCTTGTGAAAGAAGTAAAGTGGCTGAATGAAAATGGCAAAAACTTTAGACAGATCACGCGCGGTGTTCTGGGCGACGAAGCAGTTTCCAAGAGGGTCGAGTCAGCTCTGGGTCTACGACTGAAGGAGATTGGTTTCTTTCCTCAGGTTTTTGCGAACACTCTGTCACTACTCACAGTCTGCGAAGAGGCCGTCCCTGAAAGTGAGACACTTCCTGTATATCTCTCGCATGCATTTTGAGTTGAAATGAAGCAAATGTGCAATGTACCTAACAACAGTCTAACGACGACCTAATCTTGCAGTAAACCGAAGAAATGAGCACATGCTGAAGCAAAAGCGGGACTTAAGGTGGTTGCTTTGTAAGCTTGTCAAAATTTCTGACCCATGCTGGAGCTGCGAAATGGCTTCTAAAAGTTCTCTGGGGCCCCAGCCCTTGACTAGACGCAATGCCGACCCGTTATTGCCACTTGAACAACATAGGTGTAGACTCGTATTTTTGTGTTATGAACAACAGTCTTTCTTGTCTGCACCCTTAAAACCATACACTTGTTTACAGGGTGTCAAACATACACGAGGTGGAAAGACCGATATTTGCACCAAACAGTTATTCAGATTAACCCGTGCTCGAGGATTCAGATTTTTTGCCGTCAGACAAAAAGACGGCCTTATGTCATTACATTTTTTCTTAAACATTTGTTACAGTCATTAGCACTGAAAACAAACCAAGAAAAAACATGCAAGGGCTCTAAAAAATAGTTTCCGTAGTATTACCATCATTCTGGAAATGCTATATGAGCACCCATAATTGAATGATTGTAGTAGGCATTCCTAATTTTGTTGGCAGGCTACCTGTTTCTTGAAACTATATCTGGATGACATATTCCATAACTGTGGCTGAGTTGGTATACCTCGCCCTCTACCTAGGTTAAACGCACCAGCGGCGCCATTGTTGCTATTTTCACACCAGACCGGTCGTTCGGACCGGTCATGTGCACCAGAACTGCGCGCATAAGTAGGCTTCTGCACTTGTAGTGTGGTCTCGTACGTTCACGCGGAAGATTGTGATCGCAGTCGAAAAACGGTTCGTTTCCGGTTTTACTTTTAGCGCCTTTTACCTCCTCTAACACGCCAGTTTTGTGTAGAGATGGCGGACGCTCGTGTCATGCCCCACGCCCCTGAATCAAGTCCACCCCCACCGGGTCTGCCCTAGGGGACCTTGGTGGGGTTGTCTACTTTTTAGTTCCTAGGGTCACCTTGTCTAACCCCTGCAAGGTGGGTTCTACTCTTTTGGGGTTTGTATTTCTGTCTTTCTGGTCCATTCATCTGTATTTTTCTTTTGAAATTCTCCCTCCTGTCTGCGCTTCTTGCAGTTCTTTTCTACATTTAGTGCAGGCATGTCCTGAGAAGGCCTTTGTCGCTTGCGGGACGTAAAGCAATCTATACTCACTCACTCACTGAATCAAGTCCATTGTACTTGTAGTGCGCTCATCTCTCGAACTTTAACTACGACGGTGCTTTCTGCTTCAAACGACGCAGATGTCGCAAAATCACCACCATTGAGGAAAAGAGCTATTTTTATATGCCAAATCGCGTAATGCTTCGTGGTGCTAGCATAAGGATGCATTATTGCCGGATTGCATATGAGCGGGTTTTATTTTTTATTCATCTTGTTTTGCAGCAATCAAACGACGGTCACGTGATTCTTTCTCCGACATTGCTTATTACTGGTGCAGAAGGCACACGCTCTAAACCGATCTAGTGTACGTGACCTGTCCGAGCGACCGGTCTAGTGCGAAAATAGTAACAATGGCTCCGCTGGTGCGTTTAACCTAGGCACAGGGCGAGGTATAACTGTGCCTAGATTGGAGAAAGACACTGGACGAGTTCGTTTGCCAGCTTTGTATTAGTCCATAAGATAGCAAGGTCTACCGTGACCCCCTGCCCCCCCTCCCACCAGTACTCAATAAGATGGATTTCAAAATGTACCTTATTATGTCCTGAGATGTTTAAGCCATGTTCTCCGAAAATCCTTTGGAACACACCAGAGATATAGCCGATGGCGCAAGTGTACCTCCATTCACGCTCTTCGCAGATTCTAAATGAGGTTGAGAAACATTTTCCTCTAAATAAATAATAATTCATTCCAGAAGCCCAAATCAGGCAATATTATGTTAAGGTACACCTGCATCCTCTGCAAGAAAACAGAATGAAAACATATTGAATCTCTGACTCACAGTGAAGGTATTTGTGCACCCAGTAAACGGCCATTTCCGAGAAATCGCAAAAAAGACAAAAATAATGTGTCAGATGCCTTAAGACATTTTCTATAGCACTGGCAGTCCATTTTCAGGCTTACATCATTAAACATCATGTCACAATTATTATAAACTTGATTAGGTGATGCTGTGATCACTGCGAGTGCCACAGTGGTTGATTTTGTATCCCTAACCCCAAGTTGTAAAAATACACAAAAATAATTAAAACAAATTACTAAAGTTATTCCATTTCATTTTGACCTCTCTTTACCTATTAAGTTTCAATAATGTGAGCATAAAGTGCAAGAGAATAAGGAAAGTCGGCATCCTTTACGGTACTTTCGTGGTGAATGATAGCTTTTGCCCCATTTAAAATTATCGAATTAGGAAACGTACGTTGTTTCTGGTGCCCTCAGTAACTTTGTATACAACTGATAGGTCTTTTTTTTTTAGGTTTTATTGGTTAGGATAGAGTACCACAGTTACTCACAACCTGAGTTTATGATGCTGTGATTCATTTAGGGGCCACAGTGGCTGAATCTGCTGCATACCCCCATTTTACCAGTAGGCAAAGGAACGTCAAATGATCATAACAATTGCTTATGTCATACTCCTCTGTTTAAATATTTTTGTTGCCAGTTTTCTTAACAAAGTATGCATATTGAGCATAAACATTTGTGATCATTTCATTAATTTCAATGTAACCCATCAATTCTTTTGTAATTCTTTTTAGTTGAGGCATGATTTGTAGGGGCTGCTGCTGAAGCTTCTACCCTCTGCACATTCAGCAGTCTTGTCAAACTCGGGGAAGGTGTACCTGTTGTGTCTGATGCTGTTCTTGGTCTACATTAATGACATCAGTACAACAATATCAAGGTTCATCTTGAACATCCTCCATGCGGATGACTTTAAGCTGTGGAGCGCAGCAGAACATAAAGAAATAGCATCCTGCAGAATCCAGGATGCTGCCAATAGAGTCAGCAGCTGGCCTGAAAGATGGCCACTCAAACTGAGCTAGACCATCTCTTTCAGTCAGATGGAAGAAGTCACCTTGAAACTGGAGACCTTCCAGTACCAAAGACAGACAGGCCAACTTTACTGGCAACAAATAAATTACTGGATTCATGTGGAGGCCTCACATCAAAGCCATGGAAGCTAGAGCTACGAAAAAAAAGTCTCTGATGAAGAAACTGGTGGGGACCACATTGGCGCAGATTACAGCATCCTGGCCAAAGCAAACACCTGCTCGGTCAGACCAGTAGTGCGGTACCAAGATACATCGACAACATGAAACACTGCCTGCAAAACCAAAAAAGCCAGGCTTGACAAGATGCAGAACATGGGTCCTTCTCATGATGCAGTGACATTCTTAGAGCCATCTGGAGCATCCCAATTTAGGAAATGGAGGACATTGGAGCCACTGGAACGCAGAACAGCACACACGATGTAGAGACTTACTAAACACCGACAGCATGGGAAACTACAGAAGCAGACCAAGAACCGTCAGAAACGCCCAAGTCTGAACCGCCAACTGAAGGTCCTGTAGAGGAATCAAGCCCAAAGATGTGTGAAGAGCTCGCTTCAGATACCTGGACATCTATAAAGAGCCTTCTAGACAACAAACAATTTTCAAGGACTCTTTGCCAAAGGTCGCGGCACTGCACAAAGACATCTTGCTGGAGAGTAGGTACAAGCTCTACCCTCACAGCAGCTGTGGTACCGCACAAGACGCCGTGCGGAATGAGGGAAGTGGCGTGTACATCTGTTGTGCAGACCGCACTAATACCTCCCTCTCCTTACCAGCTGGCGGCAGCAGCTCCAACTATAGTACAGATCTGCAGGTGCTCAACACAGCAGCAGAGCACTAGCTAGGGAAAGGCAGCAGCTTGATCCACTGATCTCACCAGAAAGCTTCAAGATAGACTGGATGTCCTGTCCACAAAATAGTGCTGCAGTGGATTCCAGTGCATTCCGGAGTAGCTGTAATTGGAGAGGCTGACAGCCTGGCCAAAGCAGGCGCCAGACTACCTCAAGATCACAACCTCCTGTAAAAAGAAACCAAGACACTGCAGCAACAAAGTGATTAGCAACAGCAGAATGGCGGCTGCAGCCCGTGGGCAGACATCAACAAGCTGAACAGGGAGAGCCAGTCCACCATCTTTCATCTACGCACTGATTACTCTGGACAAGGTCCGTACAGAAAAGCAGAGACGAAGTTCACAAACTTTTCATAATGTTTCACAAACCCAAACTAAAGCCTGAAGTTTCACACACTTTAATTCGATCACTTTGTATCAGCAGCTCATTTGAAGCTTTTGTGACTAATGCATGAAGAGATATCAAAATAAAAGAACGTTTAGGGAACGGCGGAGCTCAGTAGAAGCGTAAACAACCAATCTGAATGTTCGGCAGAAAGGCCATGCAGTCACTTTATGATCAGAGCTAAATATCGATCACTTGCAACAAGCGTCAGCATGATCGTTCGCAATAGAATAGTCCCAAATTGGAGGACAAAAAAAGAAGTAGACAAAAGTTTGGAAGTTTTTAACAAACTTTCACAGACTTTAAGAAAAACGACTGAAATTGACAGACTTTCCAGGGCCCTGAAAAAGCCTTGTCATTTTTTAACAACTTTCACACATGTTTACAGACCGTACGGACCCCGCTGGACTCACCTCGTGAGACTGGGTCATGCGGAAACAGCCATATGCAAATTTAGTGTAGAAAATCAGTCTCCTTAGCACATTCTCCAAACCTGTCCATACAGAGAAGCGGTCCGCTGGCAGTTTTGACCAGAAGACACGCCCCTGTACACCAAACTCTGAAAACATGCTGCCGAGCTCTTGACAGCTCACTTACTGGCAGCCAGAACAATATAAGATTGAAAGACGGCCATCAAGGAATTGAACTTTGCAGAAGAAGAAGGTGGAAATTGTGATCTCGTGGTGGATATGAGGAAACTAAGTATTTTGATAACATTGTTTTGGCTGTTAGGAATCATTAAACTTTATTACGCATATTCATATTTACACATTTATAGACGAAAATAAATAAAAGGAAAAGGGGAGGCCTTACTAGACCCGCCTTTCGCTAGGTAAAATATCACCTAAAAAAACCAGCCAGTAGAAAATAGATACAATTAAATTGATGGGTCACATTGAAATTAATGAATTGATCACAAATGTTTATGCTCAATATGCATACTTAAAAAAAAAACTGGCAACAAAAAATATTTAAAGAGAGGAGGAAGACGTAAGCAATTTTTATGATCATTTTGAGTTCCTTTGCCTACTGGTAAAATGGGGGTAGGGCAGCAGATTCAGCCACTGTGGCCCCTAAATGGATCACAGCATCATAAAATTAGGTTGGGAGTAACTGTGGTACTCTATCCTAAACAATAAAACCTAACAAAGACCTATCAGATGTATACAATATTTATGAGGGTATCGGACACAATGTACTTTTCCCAATTCGGCAATTTTAAATGGGAAAAAGCTATCGTTCACCACGAATGTACCATAAAGGATGCCGGCTTTCCTTATTTTCTTGCAGTTTATGCTCACATTATTGAAACTTAATAGGTAAAGAGAGGTCAAAATGAAATGGAATAACTTTAGTAATTTTTTAAAAATTAATTTTGTGTATTTTTACAACTTGGTGTTAGGGATACAAAATCAACCACTGTGGCACTCACAGTAATCACAGCATCACCTAGTCAAATTTATAATAATTGTGACATAGTGAGTTAATGATGTAAGCCTGAAAATGGACTGCCAGTGCTATAGAAAATGTCTGAAGGCATCTGACAAATTATTTTTGTCTTTTTTTGCGATTTCTCGGAAGTGGCCGATTACTGGGTACACAAATACCTTCACTGTGAGCCAGAGATTCAATATTTTTTCATTCTGTTTTTTATTTTGCAGACGATGCAGAAGGTGTGCCTTAACACATAATTGTCTGATTTGGGCTTCTGGAATGAATTATGATTTATTTAGAGGAAAATGTTTTTCAACCTTGCGAAAGGCGTGAATGGGGGTACCCTTGCGGCATCGGCTATATCTCTGGTGTGTTCCTAAGGATTTTCGGGGAACATGGCTTAAACATTTCAGGATATACTAAGGTACACTTTGAAACCCATCTTATTGAGTACATTTGGACACTGTTGAACATTAGAAACAAAATGATATATGAACCTTGAAAATTGAACACCTCGTTGTGGAGATATTCTTCCTTGTGTTAGGTTACCTCTGCTTGTCCTCGGGTAACCATTTCAGATTTCAGGGGGTGACGAATATGCTTTTCAAATAATAAATACCACCTTAACATCCACATGTCACCTATCTACATGCAGCCAAATATCTCCTCGTACACATGCTACTTTGAGTTGTGCTCGAGGATCTGAGTCCACAAAATAAACTAAATGAATGCAAGGTACCCCTATTTACAGTCTCGAAAAGGGTGTCCGTTTTATCAGTAAGCAACAGCTAAAAAACACATCACACATAAGGATGTTATCCTCACAGTTTGAAAATGTAAGAGTCCCTGTTACTCTGACAACTAGAACAACTGTGGAGTCTGGGTCATTGCAACGGTTTCTTTTTAAACTGTAGTTTATTTCGTTCACTTCAGCCAAAAACAGTGATCCTGAAAAGGCCTATGGGAAAGAAAGGTAGGGCGAGCGACTGCTACTTGCTGGCAAGAAAATGATTCGGAATAAAAATTTAGATTCTGCCCAAGTTAACGTCTATACGCCAGGGCTTGAGTCCACAAGAGAAACTAAATGCAAAGTACACGGTGTTTCGTTTCGGTCTGATTTACAATGTGTTGTACTGTCATCCAGTTTAAAATGCGACGAGTTGAGCTCTTATATGACCCTATATTTGCTATGAAGATAAGCAGGAATTATCTCTAGGTTGTTTACAAACCCGGATATTGACAGTTACAACGATACTGATTTTTAATGAATGAATTTATGTGACCATGCGGACAGCGTTTTAATATCGAAAGTAGCCGCCATCATGAAAAATTCCTATTTGGTGACTGGTCAGTGCTTGGTCACATGACTGACCTAGAAAACACCCTCCAGGCTCATTAATCGGTCTGTCTTGCAGACTGATTGATAATAATAATAATAATAATAATAATAATAATAATAATAATAAATAATAATAATAAATAAATATTTTGGTCCCATTACATGGAACGCTCTCCCAGCTGATGTGCGTCACTCGTCATCTCTTTCCATTTTCAAATCCAAGCTTAAAACTCACCTTTTTTCTGTTGCATATACGTAAGACCATTTTGTCTGCAGGCTCATCGTGTGTGTGTGTGAGTGTGTGTGTGTGTGTGTGTGTGTGTGTGTGTGTGTGTGTGTGTGTGTGTGTGTGTGTGTGTGAGTTTTCTGCTCCTTGTAAATCAATGTATTTTTGTTGTTGTTGTTGTTGTAATGTTGTTTTTTTTTTTTGTTGTTGTAATGTATGTGCTTGTTTTTGTATTTTGCTTCACTGTTTCATTACTGTGATTGTAAAGCGCCTAGAGCACCTTGGTGATTAGGCGCTATACAAATTACCTTTATTATTATTATTATTATTATAATAATTACGGTATTTATAATGCGCTTATCTTATAATAATTATAACTTAAGCGCGCACTCACAACTCACGCACGCATGCGCACGCTTTAGACAACGACTCACGTACCACAAATAGTGACATACATTACGATAGTCAGCTTAGGGTGGGGAGTGTGGTGATATAGTGCTAGAACTGTTGAAAGAGGTGAGTTTTGAGGGCGGACTGGAAGGAGGAGAGAGAGAGTGTTTCTGACGGAGAGAGAGTGGGAGAGTGTTCCAGGTGGATGGACCGTATACTGAGAAGGAGAGGGGGCCGAAAGTGCTGAGTTTGGTGCGGGTGATGTGGAGGCGGAGAGGGTCAGAGGCGGAGCGGAGGGAGCGGGCAGGGGTGTAGGGGTGAAGTAAGTTTGAGAGATAGGCAGGAGCGCAGTTGTTCAGGGATTTGTAGCAGAGAGACAGAATCTTGTATTGGATGCGTTGGGGGATGGGAAGCCAGTGAAGGAGTTTGAGCAGGGGAGTGATGTGGTCGGATTTTTTCTTTCTGAGGACGAGGCGGGCAGCATTGTTCTGGACGCGCTGGAGAGTGAAGGTGGTGGAGTGAGGGAGGCCGGAAAGGAGAGAGTTGCAGTAGTCGATGCGAGATATGATGAGATAGACAGCAAGTTTGGTGGCAGCTTCGGTAGTGAGGTATTTTGTGATCTGACTGATGCGGCGGAGGTGGAAGTAGCATGCCTGAGCCTTGGCGGAGACGAAACTGATCATGGAAAGAGAGGAATCGAGGATAACGCCGAGGTTTTTGGCCAAGTCAGAGAGGGAGATGGGGGTGCTGTCGAGTTGAAGGTGGAGAGAGGGAGGGAGCTGGGAGAGTTTCTGGCGAATGCCTACCAGCATCGATTCCGTTTTGTCGTCATTCAGTTTAAGCTTGTTTGCTGTCATCCAGTTTTTCACGTCTTCGTAGCAGTCAGCCATGCGAGTCAGTAGTGACTGAGTGTTGTCGAGTTTGTTTTTGTCTAGTAGTTGTGAGTCGTCAGCGTAGAGGTGGTGGTGTATGTGGTGAGACTGGATGATGTTGGACAGAGGAGAGGTGTAGAGTGTGAAAAGGACCGGGCCCAGGACGGACCCCTGTGGAACTCCGCAGGACAGTGTGACTGGGTTGGAGGAGAAAACGTCGATGATGACGGACTGCTGTCTGTCGGAGAGGTAGGAGAGAAACCAGGAGTGAGCAGAGTCAGTGATGCCAAAGGAGTGGTGAAGGCGGTGGAGGAGGATAGAGTGGTCTATAGTGTCGAAGGCGGCAGAGAGGTCGAGTAGCGTAAGAAGGGAGATGTTGCCCGAGTCGGTGGAGAGAAGCAGGTCGTTTAAGATATGTAGAAGGGCTGTTTCAGTGCTGTGATGTTTGCGATAGGCAGACTGGAAGGGACTGAGGAGGTTGTTATCGGCGAGGTGGAGGTTGAGCTGGTTGAGAACGACCTTCTCAAGAAGCTTGGACAGGAAAGAGAGATTGGAGACTGGGCGATAGTTTTTGAGTTCGTTTGGGTCGAGGTTGTGTTTTTTGAGGAGGGGACGGACGATGGCGGACTTGAAGATATCAGGGACGGAGCCGTTCTCTAGAGATGTGTTGATGATGTCGGGAATGAAGCGCAGACGTTTTGGGAGGCCGTCCCGGTAGAGAGAAGCTGGGAGAGAGTCGAGTTCGCAGGTTTTGAGAGGCATGGACTTTATGGTCTTGAGGACTTCGTCCTGAGAGACGGGCCGGAAGGACGAGAGGGGGGTGCCGGAAAAGGGGGTGTCGGAAGGGCAAGGCGGAGAAGGCAGAGTGTCGAGTGTGTTGGGCAGAGTTTGGATTTTGTTGGAAAAATAAGTGAAGAAAGCGGACGGGAGTTCTTCTTTGCTGTGTGTGTTGGTGAGAGGAGAGTCTTTAGAAATGCCTAGGAGTGTGTTCATGGTAGCGTAGAGGGTTTTGGAAGAAGTGGATTCCAGGATTTTGTTTTGAAGGTATTTACGTTTGGAATCAGAGATCATTCTGCAGACTTTGGATCTAGTTGTTTGGAAGATCATAGGTCTCGGGGTCAACATTAGGAAGACTCAAGTCATGAGGAAGAACACCATAGTGGGCGACCCAATCACCATCAATGACCAACCTCTGCAAGAGGTGGACGAGTTCACGTACCTGGGCAGCAAGGTTACCACAGATGGAGACTGCACAAGGGAGATCACCACAAGAATCAGCAAAGCCAACCAAGCCTTCGCAATGCTGAAACCCATCTGGAGGACCACAAGCCTGAGCATCCATACCAAGCTCCGTATTTTTAAGAGCAACGTGCTGAGTGTCCTTCTATATGGGTCAGAATGCTGGAAATCCACTACCGCTACGGAACGCAAGCTGGATGTCTTCCAGAACAAGTGCCTGCGACGGATCATGAAGGTCTTCTGGCCAAACATGATTACAAACGAGGAACTACGGAAGAGAGCAGGCGCAGACAGCATCGCTGAAACCATCGCCACACGGAGATGGAGATGGCTAGGCCACGTTTGCAGAATGTCACCTGACTCATTACCAAGGGTGGCACTGAGATGGACACCACAGGGGAAGAGAAACCGTGGGCGACCAAAGGAGACGTGGCGCCGAACCGTGGAGCGAGAGCTCAAGAACAGAGGCCTTACTCTGCAAACAGCACCCAAAATAGCAGCTGACAGACAAAAGTGGCGCTCCCTTGCCGTCGCCTCAAGCACCAGACGGCGCAGAGAGGACTGAATGAATGTTTGGAAGATCTGTCTGTGAACGGTGAGGTCAGATGAGCGCAGCGGCGTTCCGCTTGTCGGCGCTCGCGCTTGGCCTCAGCTATGTCGTCAGTGAGCCAGGGGGAGGGAGGTCGGTTGGGGATGGAGCAGGTGGTGACAGGTGCATGGGTGTCTAGAAGTTTTCGAAGGGAGGAGTCGAAATGGGATGCAAGATCAGGATAGGAGGCGGGGTCCATGAGAAGGCCGACAGCTTCGTCGAAGAAGCTCTCCCGTTTGACAGATTTTAGTTTGCGACGAGTGACAAGGAGCTTGGTTTTTTTTCGGGGGAGATAGGTTGAGGGAGACGAGAATAGCGAGGTGGTCAGATGGAAGCACAGAGGAGGTGTCAGAGTCGAGAAAGAGTTGATCGGAGGTGCGGGTGATGATCCAGTCGATGGTGTGGCCGAGTCGGTGAGTGGGTTTGGTGATGTGTTGTGTAAGATTGTGGGTTGAAAGTGACGTGCAAAGGCGTTTTGTGTCAGGTTGGTCGGGTTTGTCGAAGTGGAAGTTAAAGTCGCCAAGAAGGATGTGTTTTCCGGGTCGTGTGCTGTAGTGGTCGAGGAGGAGGTCAAACTCGGTGAGGAACATCGAGTTTGTGAGTTTGTTTTGAGAGCTTGGAGGGGGGCGATAGATACATGAAAAGATGAGGGACTGGCCAGGGAGTGTTGCTACGGCCTCGACAGATTCAAAGGAAGAATCAGCAAAAGGGAGAGACTGTGAGAAGGAGAGGTGAGCAGAAAGACAGTCCCTGTAGATGATGACAATGCCACCCCCTCTGGAAGCGCGCGGGAAGGAGGCCAGGCGGTAGCCACTCGGGGTGACGCTGGCGATGATGGGTTCATCGCCAGCTGAGCGGAGCCACGTTTCGGTGATCACGACAACATCTAGGTCATTGTCTAGAATGAAATCTGAGATCACGTCGGCTGTGCCATCTTTGCAGACAGACTGTGCATTGAAAAGACACAGTTTTAGGTTGGGTGAGACATAAGAGGAAGAGGAAGAAGAAACGGACGAATGAGAGGACAAAGGAGGAGGAGGGTGGGGAGGGGGAAAAGAGGATGGAGGGGGGAGAGATGAGGGAGGGGGGAGCAAGAAAAGACGGGGAAGGAGAACCGGGCAAGAAAGAGGATGCGAGAGGAGGGTTAGTGGGGGAGGAGAAAGGGGGAGGAAGGAGAGTAGGAAAAGATGAGGAAGAGCGAGGGGGAGGGTGAAGGGGAGGAGAAAGGGGGAGGAGGGGACGAGGAGGAACAAGCAGGCGAAGGAGGGAGGGGGTGGTGGGAGGGAGGGGGAGGAGGGTGGGGGAGGAGGCGGCCGAGGATAGCAGGGAGCGGTAGGTGAGGAAGACAGGAGAAGAAATGGGAGAAGAAGGAAGGGATGGGGAGAAGACGGGGAGGCGGAGGGGGTGGAAAGACATAGGAAAAGGGGAAGAAGTGTGTAGTTGTGGGTGTGGTGGTGAGTCGTGCCTTCTGCTAATTCCACCCCTGCGGCCTCTCTTTCGCGATCGGATGCCACGTAAGGCATTTGCAACACTGTCGGCGGCACCGGCCGCGCAGTAGGTGGCGTGGCGACGTAGAGATAGCAGTTGTTGGCGTGTGTATCTGATGAGCTTGATTGTTTGTGAGGACAGGAAAGAGAAAGACGGGACGAGGGTGCAGTAGGGTGTGTGTTTGTGTGTGTGTGTGTGTGTGTGTGTGTGTGTGAGAGAGAGAGAGAGAGAGAGAGAGAGTGTGTGTGTGTGTGTGTGTGTGTGTGTGTGTGTGTGTCGGTGTGTGTGTGAGCGGTGTGGTAGGGGAGCGACCTGATAATACGCAAGGGAGATGATACCCAGTAAGTGTGTGTGTGTGTGTCTGTGTGTGTGTGTGTGTGTGTGTGTGTGTGTGTGTGTGTGTGTATGTGTGCCGGTATGTGTGTGAGTGTGGTAGGGGAGCGACGCTGATAATACGCAAAAACCAACAAGAGGAAGAGGAAGGGAGAAAACACTGGGAGCACAAAAACACGTGGTGGCAAAATGGCGACGTAAACAAAGATCAAACGATAGACACTATTCAATACGATACCAAATGAGCAGCAAGCAGATCCGACGAAAAACAAGCATACAATCCTCATCAGATATTCAGCAGACTTTCAGCACACACTGATAAACACAGTACATTCAACGAAAAGCACTAAAACACTGGGAGCACAAAACACGTGGTGGCAAAATGGCGACGTGAACAAAGTTCAAACGATAGACACTATTCAATACGATACAAAATCAGCAGCAAGCAGATCCGACGAAAAACAAGCATACAATCCTCATCAGTACACTCTTATGCGATACTCAGCAGACTTTCAGCACACATAAACACAGTACATCCAACCAAAAGCACTAAAACACTGGGAGCACAAAACACGTGGTGGTCGCACAAACAAGATGGCGCCCGATGAATCTGAGAAGCGTTTTGTATAGGTGTTGTTTCAACATCAGAATCAGTTCAGAGGCAAAAGATAAAGGCAAATGAAAAGAAATGGTGAGACTGCCAGTGCTAATAATTTAGGATGATTACAAAGTAAAGTAGGTAAATAGTAGTGCTTTTGCCTACTTTGATATCTTCCTGAACAGATAGAGACCTTTGACAGCGAGGACATCGCTGATGTAAAAGGGATTCTATGGGTTATGGTTCGTCCCATCTTGTTATCTACCATATTTTTAAATGGGGCTGGTTGGAGTGTGTTCAATGGCATGCACATGATGTCATGGGCGGGCAGGCCTCAGATTCCGGAAAAGAAATAGAAGATAACAAGATGAAGGTTTTATCCCAAAGTCTACTGTATTGTTTGGAGCTCACATTCAGAGTTGTTAATATTTTTAGGCTTATTAGTCTGATCCATTTCCCTCCTCTCTAAGCCAACCTCTGATCAACACACACGTTGGCGCACACAAATAAAGACGGATACACTGCGCTTCCCGCCATTAGTACGCTATGTGGGCTTGAGGTGCGACATGAATCCATCTCCTTGTACTCTAACCAATCCTCTGATCCATACACTGGCACACAGCAATACAGACGGACACACGGCAATTCCCGCAATTCATAAGCCCTGTGGTCTGGCGTAGCATAGCTATTCTGAAGAAGAAGAATTGCACGAGCAGCGAAATGACGTCATTTCAAGCTTCACGTCATGGCATGATTAGTCCCACGACGCCGTGTTCATAGTGACGACTCGATGTGATACGCCACTTTTCGCAGTACTAACATTTGATGTATTTGAGGATAAAACTTTGCAATTTTCTTGCTGATTTTCACACCTAGGGCTTACAATTAGTTAGTTATTTGGGTTTGTTACGATTGTGGTTGTGTTGTTTTGTAAGAACATGCATGTATTAATCGTAGGAAACGATCCTATATTTATTTGAGCTATTATGGTTACGAATCACGTACCTTTTCAGTAAGATTCGGTATCGTTTGCGCAGAGAGCGGAATTGTCTTTGTTATGATATGCTAAGATTAGTCCGGAAGTTTCTAGCATAGTCGCACGGAGAAGAGCATTCGATTTTTGTCATGCGTAGATTCGCGGAGAATAGATTAGAACGTTGGAGTGATATCGCGCTCTGTCGATTGACTTTTCATGTGACGTCAGAGTGTAGGCAACATTTTTACAACTCAGTATCAAAGCCGCTCTAATATTCATAGTCAATGTTGTTTTCTGTACGCGTGAATTTAGCAGCCGGTCAGTATGGTTTTTGAAAGATCGTGACACTTTTAGAAAATTCCGGCAAGGTCGTGAACTGCCTACCATACTTTTGTGAGACGTCATAACGCGCCGTGATTTCCCACCATAGAGGCTGAAAATAATTAGTAGTCGAATTTTTGTAGACTATTGTATTTCATTCTAGAAAGTTCTTTTTATTTAATATTTATGAGTTTCGGTTACGTGTTCCGTTCTGATTGGTTGCGTTGTGTGAATTCGTACGATTATTCTGTAAAGGTTTTATTCTATAAAAGATTGTGCTGGGAAGCACGTTTGTACATTCATACATTGTCAGTTGTAGGGACACACAGTTTATCGTAGGTACGTGGCCCGTATAGGGCGTACATTGTGAGAGACGCAGCGTAACGTTGCATGAGAAACGCATTGTGTCGCCAGTGTTGACATTTCGCAGAAGAGACATTGTATCAGTGTTAGTGCATTTTGGGAATGCATTGTGTGGAGATCGCATCGCTGAATTAAAATTTTGTTGGAACTGTTACTCCAGTGTAGTCTACATCCTTAAGCCACGTGTGACGGGTTGCAGCTGAATGAAGTTTCTTTAAAAAGAACCTTACGTGCGTGCGTCTGGTGTGATATCATACTACCACTACGAGTCAACACGTAACAGGGTTTAATGCCGACCGAGCAGGCAACTAAGGCCATCTCACGGCGGTCCTAGGGCTTACAGGTCACAATTTGACCTAATCCTAACCCAGGGCCGGGACAAACAGCAGGCTTATGCACACACCGTTTATGAAAAATTATGCAGGTATTAATGAGAAGAATTTTTTTTTTTCGTAAAACAAAAATTAAAGTTATGTTAGCTGTTTCACAAATGACTTGAAAAAGTGGGGCAGAAAACTGTCTGATTTTCACACCTATTGCCTACAGGTCACAATTTACCTAATCGCCCGCGACAGCCGAGACAAACTGTAGGCTTATGTAAATACCGTATATGAAAAATCATGCGATAATTAATGAGAAGATTGTTTTGTTTTTGTTTTTCCCTAAAAAAGATTCAATTGTTTTAAGATTAACCCCAAATAATTCGTGAAATTAATACCAAAAACGTGATTTTTTCCCCAAAATATTTAATTATCACTCAAATTGTTCTAGAGGTACAAAGCTGGTTTAGGAACTCATTCAGTATCTCCCTTTTATTTAGGTATATGCTAAATATCTAGTAAAAATGAGAATTACGGACTCCAGTTATGATCAACCGGTTTTTGTGAAACGGAGATTTTCTCGCCAATGAGCATCTTAATAACAAAATCAACCTACCTCGAGATTATTCTTTAAGAGACAATATCATACAATTTCAGGCTTGTACGTCCTCATACGCGGGCTCTAGTCGCTGTCACACACACACACACACACACACACACACACACACACACACACACACACACACACACACACACACACACACACACACACACACACACACGGCGCTTTGGCGCCAAAACGACGTTCTGTAGAAACGTTTGCGTAGCTAACGTGATGTCATTTTTATCTTCTTGTTAATTCTTTGCCAGAATTTCTGCCCCGCACGCCAAAAACGTCATGTGCAGGCTCCGGAATACGCTACAACCAGCCCCATTTCAAAGTCTACGGTATTTTCAACACGGTAGACAAAAATGACGTCACGTCCAGCTAAGCAAACTTTGATGGAGAATCTTATTTTGGCGTCAAGCGCAGTATGTGTGTGTGTGTGTTTGTGTGCGTGTGTGTGTGTGTATGTGTGTGTGTGTGTGTGTGTGTGTGTGTGTGTGTGTGTGTGTGTTCGTGGACACACTCGCGTTTGTGGACGGACAAGTTTGAAACTTTAGGACATTTTCCCAGTGGTCGTCCGTCCGTCGTCCGTCCGCCGTCGTCCGTAGTCCGTCGTCTGAGGTAAACTTTAACGTTGGCATTGTCTCGGAGGCTATTCAAGCCACAGTCTTCAAACTTGGCCCAATGATACTTTGAGGCAAGACCTTTTTAAACATACCAAATTGAGTGACATCTCACAAAGATGAAGGTCACAGTGGATCAGGAAATATCTCAAAATTAGCTATATTTTGACATAATGTATTTTTTTCTCACCTATCTATCCATCCATCCATCCATCCATCCATCCATCCATCCATCCATCCATCCATCCATCCATCCACCCATCCGTCCGTCCGTCCGTCCGTCCGTCCGTCTGTCTGTCTGTCTGTCTGTCTATATGGTTGAATCTTTAACTGTCTGTCTGTATGTCTGTCTATCTATATGGTTGAATCTTTAACATTTATCTACAATCTTATAATCCAACTCGGTACTTTCCCAAGAAGCTGGAAAATAGCTAAAGTCATTCCGTTGCCTAAAAGTAAAGATCTCACTGACCCCAACAAATTCAGACCAATTTAACTTTTATCAGATTTGTCAAAGCCGATAGAAAAACATGTCCACAGGCACCTGGGTCACTTCCTGGAGACACATAACTTGATTTATCTGTTACAGTGAGGTTTCTGAGTCCGGAACCCCACCCGGGTCTGCCCTGGGGGACTTGGGTGGGGTTAGGTATTTTTTAGTTCCCAGGGTCACCCTGGTCAGCCCCACAGGGTGGGTTTTTCTCTCTATTCTGGGGCATGTGTTTCTGTCTACCCTTTGTCCATTCACCTGTATTTGCCTTTTTAAAACTCTCCCTACTGTCTGCACTGCCTGTAGCTCTTGATGTTGGATGTGTGTTGCTAAATGGTCTTAGCTTTATTTAGGCCCCATGTGTTAGGTTTATTTAACGTATTTGACCGGCTGGCGACATACATTCAATGTTCTGGGTTTTTTTTTTGTTTTTTTTTTCCACAAGCAGTGCAGGCACGTCCTGAGAAAGCCTTGTTGCTGTCGGGACGTTAAGCAATGTACAATCAATCAATCAATTCTGAGTCCGAAATAGCTCAGGCGGTTAAAGGTCGGAGCAGGAGAGCGAAGGGAATCGCCGGGTCGTGGGTTCGAATCCCGTCCCGGCCCCGGTAGTTGGACTCACAATCCAGGGGGAAAAACGGATTTGTTCAATAGCATGTCCGTTGAAAGGTCATGGTAAATCAAAGTGGCACAGTTGGAGTGCGCCTGAGTTGATCAGTGTTCAGGTCGTACTCCACAGACAATAGATTTCCCTCTCTACCATAACCCGCCCGTTAGAGTCGTCCATGATCATCTCGGTGCTCTGGACGTTAAACCCGAACTAACCTACCAGTGAGGCTTCAGACCCCGCCACTCTTGTCACGCGGCTCTGTGTCATCTGACCAATACCTGGCTAACTTCAATAAACAATGCTGAAATGACCGATGCGGTATTTTTAGATGTTTCTAAAGCTTTTTACTTAGTCGACCATAAACTGTTGCTACAGAAGCTGTTGGCATGCCACATAGACACAGATTCCGCTGCTTTCTTTAAATTTTATCTAAGCAACAGATCTCAGTATGTTTTCGTCAACGGTAAGCGTTTCTCAGAAGGTGTGATTAAGCATGGAGTGCCCCAGGGGTCTATTTTAGGCCCTCTCTTGTTTGTAATCTTTATTAATGACTTGCCTTTGTGTATCTCACAATCAAATGTGCGATGCAATTTGTTTGCAGACGATGCTACTCTCAACGTGTCGTCGGCAAAAATATCTACAATTAAATTCTTCTTTGCAACATAGTCTATTAGATGTCTCAAATTGGTGCCGAGACAACTACATGATACCTAACCCATCCAAAATAGAGTGCATGTTAATCACTACACGTCAAAAGCACCAGCTAAACCCACCGCCACTTAGCCTTTCCCTTAACTGTTAGCCGATTAAACAAGTTAAGGAGTGCCGGCTGTTAGGCGTCATTATAGTAATAATAATAATAATGCATAGCATTTATATGGCGCATTTCTCATATTTATAATATAACTCAATGCGCAGAATGTAGCCGCGAACTGAACCCAACAAGCACGCTCAGGTGAATCACACGCATTCACTCACACACTGTACGTAAACACAGAACATTCACGTGGTGCTAAGGGCAAGCTCAAGCGAGCTACTGACGGTATTTGGAAATCGTTTTGTATTTGAAATTTTATTAAGTTGGCTGAAACTGATACCAAAGTGGAGGGGGAGGAAGAGCCGGAGTACCCGGAGAAAGAACCCCCGACGGTCCGCCCGAATTAACGGTGACACTTACTAGAGGAGAAAAATCCGACGCCGGAACCCGGAATCGAACCTCGCACCTTTAGCATTGGTGGCAGGCGCCTTAACCACTGCGCCACGGACCGCCCCGATCAATTCACATGGCATGCACATGTAAACAGTGTGTGCAAAATTGTGTCCAGAAATCTATTCCTCCTTTCAAAACTATTTACTTTACGAATTCATCAACTAGAAAACTCTTCTTCAGCGCTCACATCCAGTCCCACATTGGCTACGCATCTACAGTCTGGGACGGGTGTAGTGATGCGTGCTTAAAGAGGCTTAATTCCCTCCACCGGAGGGCAGCCAAACTAATCCTTCCTTATAGCAGGGACAGCACTGACGAGCGACTCAGGGCCCTTGACAAGCTTCCGTTACGTAACCTCTTTCTGTTCAATACGGGCGTGTTAATGTTATCCAATGCATGTCCAAAACCCCGCGGTACGTCTCGGATTTGTTTACGTATGCTAACACACCATACAAGACATCAAGGAACAAACTGTCAGTACCTTGGCCACGACTTGATATATTCAAAACTAGTCAGTCTTACTCAGGGGCCAAACTTTGAAACTCGTTTCCGGCCAATATTACCGAGGCATCTTCATTGTCCACCTTCAGGGCAAGACTATTCGGACACTTAATTGAGCCGCCGAACAAAGCGCACGCGACTACTGCGTTCTGAATAATGACTGTTATCAAATATGTAAGTGTATGGGCGCGTGTGTATGTGTGTGAATGCATTTGTGCGGAACAGTGTGTTTTGTGCATGTTTGTCTATGCTGGTGTGTATGTGTGTGTGTGTGTGTGTGTGTGTGTGTGTGTGTGTGTGTGTGTGTGTGTGTGTTTGTGAGTGAGTTCTTGCCTGCATATATGTGTGTGTTTGGTTAGTCAGGAGGAAGTAGAACGTCTAGATAATCTTGACGTTTATGCTTCCAGTTTTGCGTTCAATGTACCAGATGTAGTCTTAACAATGTGCAATGTGTCTATTATCTAGTTGTATTTCATGTACCGTGTGTAATGCATATTAGCCAGGCGTGGATCGGGACTGTGCTTCGTCTGACGCGGGCGTTGGTTAAAGGCCCCGGACATACATTACGATACCAGTTTTGTCCGGGCCTTTAATCCAATGTTTGAGCCGTAGCGGGTTCTGACCTACCTCTGATCTACGTACTTCTGTGTGTGTGCGTCTGTGCGTGCGTGCGTGTGTGTGTGCGCGTGTGTGTGTGTGAGTGTGTGTGTGTGTGTGTGTGTGTGTGCGAGCGCGTGTGCGTGCCGGCGTGCGTGTGTGTGTGTGTGTGTGTGTGTGTGTGTGTGTGTGAGCGTGTTAGTGTGTGTGTATGCGTGTGTATTTTCATGTAGTTTGTATCAAGGACAATAATGATAAAAAGGTCTGCGCACTTATTGTTTTATCCTTGGAAAATAAAGTTTCATTTAATTCATTTCTATCTACCTACCTACCTGCCTACCTACCTACCTACCTACCTACCTACCGTCCTATCTACCGATATAGCCATCCATCCATCCCGTACTCTTGCCGACCTGTTGGGGCACCACTGATGACTGCAACCAGCTCCCTCCATTCCACTCTGTTCTCTGCCATTCTTAATGTGTTGCTCAGCTTCAGTCCTGTCCACTCTGAGATATTGTCCTCCCATCGTTTTTTGTCTTCTTCTCCTTTGCCCTTCTTGCACAGTGCCTTGCAGGATTGTCTTGGCAAGCCCTGCTGATCCCGTGACATGATCATACCACTTCAGTTTGCGTTTTTTCACAATGGCTAATAGGTCTTCATAGGGCCAGATGACTTGCCTGATTCTGCTTCCCACTTCCTCGTTCGTGATGTGATCCTTGTACGAAATGCCAAGCAGCCTTCGAAAACATCTCATTTCAGTGGCTTGTATGGTCCTTTCGAGGTCTGCTCTTATTGTCCATGACTCACAGGCATATAAGAACACTGAGATGACTCACTGAGAGCGCAATAGTCTGATCTTGGAGCAGAGTGTGATTGTTCAGTCCTTCCCTATGGTCTTCAGCCTTGTCAGCTATGTTGTTGTCTGCGCGATACTGGACAGTATTTCTGGTTTTGATCCCTCATCTGTCACAATGGCTCCTAAGTATTTGAATTTCTCAACTGTTCCAGTTTTTGACCTCCAACCATTATTTTAGTGCTAATGCCACTTGCGTTATTGGTCATCAGTTAGATCTTCTCTGCGCTGATTTCCATTCCAAACGCAATGGCTGTACACACACACACACACACACACACACACACACACACACACACACACACACACACACACACACACACACACACTCCTCCGATCCGCACGGCAATGGCGCACACAAACACAGACACACGGCGCTTCCTAGCATCCAGAGCAGTTTTGAAGAACAAGGTGGGATGGCACATGCCCACAAAGCCTCTTCTGCTTCAGCTCGCATGCTTTTTCCACCTTTTTCCACAATACGTTTGGAAACAACAAAAATACAGAGACTGTCTTGTTGAATCAAGGACAGCATTGCGTCAGCTCATACATATGTAAAACAATGACGTGCTGGTGCTTTGCGTCAGTTAGGAACATTGTATAAACACTGACGCGTGTGGTGCTTCTACGTCACCGTCACTGTCTGATTCTTCTGATGAAATCCAGGAGTCGTACTTTAGACATTTGTTCCGCATTGCATTTTTATTTTCGAAAAAGTTGAAGAGCTACTTAAACTTGCTAACAAACTCATCCAATGTCTGTCTACAACCTAGCTATATCCAAAATTTCAAGTGCATATTATCAAAATTACTGCCTCCAATGTGGGTCAACCGCCCCTTCCCAAACGTCCCCGCCTAAACTAGGACGGAATTGGCAACAATTTAGCGAAATTATACAACATTCTAGTTACACAACAAAATTCGATCTGAATTCTACATGAAAAAGAAGACAAGATACACTAGAAAGATACGTGATTCTTATTTAAAAAAACTCAACTGAACCCGCTGTTACATGTTCATATAAAGTCGAGTCCCAATTTGATTATGTCTCTACAGTGTGGGACGGCTGTAGTGATGTTCAGATGAACAGGTTTAACTCCATATATAAAACAGCTGTTAAAATAATCGATACGCGGCCCATCCCTACCACAGACAAATTTGAAACATTTTAGGCCTGCGTCAGCAACTTATTATCAACAAATGCATTGTCATGCATAAGACACTAAATAATATGACATCGCAGAACCTAACCACCAAATGTATGCAGCAAGAGCGCGAACGAACCTCAAGGAACAATACCTCCTACCCCTACCCCTAATTGACCTCTTTATAACTAGTATGTCAGTTTCCGGTCCGTTTGCGTGTAATTCTGTTCCTGCACACCGGAAGGGTATATCATCATTTGGAATATTTAAAACAAAGCTTGTTGATTACCTTATGAGCCAGACATAAGATCTGCAAAGTCCTGTCATTTTGACAAACCAAAATTTGTACCTCTTACCGCTGTTACATTATAATATGAAAGGGAGTTGCGCAGATAGGAATTAGGAAAGCAAAAGGCATACATTCCCATGAAATCCAGCCCGAAAAGTGACTCCCACGCATATGCGAGGGCTCATGTGAATCTGTGCCTCTTGCATCTGACTGTTGATTCTTGTGTTGTGGCAGTGAAAGGGTCCAGTGCTACTGTATGGTTTCTTTGCACCCCAAGCTGACTGTCGTAATATATTTGTGGTACGTGAGTCATTGTCTAAAGCGTGTGAATGCGTGCGCGAATTGTGAGTGCGCGCTTAGAGTTATAATTATTATAAGATAAGCGCATTATAAATACCGTAATTATTGTTATTATTATAAACAGCAATCTGGGATAGTTTTTTTTTAAATTAATGGCATTGTTTTGTCAACAGTGAGGAAAGAGAACGTGTGCGAGCGCTTCCAGAGTGAAAACTCTACCACTTCAATCGAAAACCGCAGTGTTGCCGATATATGTCTGCAACCGGCTGACCCGAGTGACGTCACAGTTTCCGACTACGAACCTCTATCAAAGCCATTA
>BTPG01000005.1:14588496-14655996 GCA_036245525.1 Semisulcospira habei
AACAGCCCGTGCGCCAAAGCTTCCACCTTTCGTTGAGAACTCAGATAAGATGGACGCTTACTTAGAACGATTCGAGCGCTTCGCAGGTAGCAACAATTGGAAACAAGAGACTTGGGCTATCAAACAGAGTGCACTTCTAACTGGCAAAGCGCTTGAATTTTACACTCGCTTACCAAGAGAAGAAGCCGAAGATTATACGCAGTTGAAAGCCGCCCTGCTGAGACAGTACGACTTCACTGAAGAGGGTCACAGGCGACGATTTCGGAACTGCAAGTCTGAAGAAGGAGAAACACTCGGCTTATTCATTGAGAGAATCAGAAGCTACCTGGAGAAATGGATAGAGCGGGTTGGTTTAAACAGAGAGTACCAGGACTTGTGTGACCTCATCATCAATGAACAAGTTCTCAACGCATGTTCTAAGGACCTGCCCGCCCACCTCAGAGAGCAAAAAGACCAGTCACTGAAGGCCCTGGCCGACTTCGCTCAAAGATACCTTGACGCCCACAACATGAAGTTCGGGTCCAGTAAGCCGCAGCGTGTGTCTGCACCTGCAGAGGAAATTCACAATGTCAGAGACACCCCGAAATACAAAAATACAAGCCGATGGAGAACCTGACATATTTTCTCTGTGGAAAGAAAGGTCACAAAGCGATACGGTGTCCTTCTAAAGATGTTCCCCGAGGCGACAACATCAGAAGATCCAACCAAGATCGCAGAATAGCAGGCAGAAGCAATACTACGTCTCAACACAGAGCCGCTGCTGTATTAGCCAATGATGTGACGTCATCTAGTGACTTTGAGTCTAGAGAAACGCGAGTGACACCAGAGATGATTGAATTTTTCAGAAAGAATGGACGCATCCCAGTAGGAGATGGGGCTACATTCTTACCAGTCTCAAACATCGCGCTGCCTGAGAATGAAGTGCCGAATATGCCGGTGGTGTCAGGATTTGTCGGCAAAGCATCAGTGAGAGTGTTGAGAGACATTGGTTGTAGCTGCATCATCGTGAGAGAGGACCTAGTAGCTGAAGACCAGAAGCTACAGGAGTGGACCACCCTCATTTTAGCTGACGGAACTGTAATGATTATCCCCCTTGCCAAAGTCAGTGTCGACACCCCATACTTGACGGGAGAGGTGAAGGCGTTGTGCGTAAAAACTCCTGTCTACGATCTTATCATCGGAAACATTGATGGTGCCAGAAAAGCAGACGATCCAGATCCAGAGTGGAGACCGGAAACATGTGCTGTTACCACGAGAAGTCAAGCAAAGAAAAGTCATCAGGCCATCCCTCTTAAAGTGGCGGACAACACGGAAGCAGCCGTGGTGAATAAGGAGAGGCTGGTGGAGCTACAGAGAGCCGACCATACGCTTGACAAGTTCCGAGGTCAGACCGAGCCCGTGACGCGAAAGGGAAAAGAGATAACCTTCGAGACCAGAAGAAGTATCCTGTACCGGATATTCGACAGCAATGGAGATAAACCTGTGCGTTAAGTAGTAGTTCCCGAACCTTTGAGAATGCAGGTGATGAAATTGGCCCATGATTCCATATTGGGAGGACATTTGGGAATCAACAAGACGCTTGATAGGATCCGAGCCGTCTTCTACTGGCCTGATATGGGCGGCGACATCACCCGATTCTGCAGGTCGTGCGACATATGCCAGAAGACAATCTCCAAGGGCAAGGTCCCCAAAGTTCCTCTAGTGAAAATGCCACTGATTGATATGCTTTCAAGCGGATAGCTGTGGACCTGTTGGGGCCAATATCCCCTCCAAGTGAAGATGGTCATCGCTATATTTTGACTCTGGTGGACTACGCTACACGTTATCCTGAGGCCACACCATTGAAGAAGATCGACACTCCAACAGTGGCAGAGGCGCTCGTCGACATATTCAGCCGTTTGGGATCCCTGAAGAGATCCTGAGTGACCTAGGAACTCAGTTTCAGTTTGTCTCCGACTGTATGGAGGAAGTCAACCGGCCATTGAGCATCCGACACCTTACTACCACCCCTTATCATCCCATGTGTAATGGGCTGGTTGAAAAGTTTAACGGAACATTGAAGGCTATGCTGAAGAAACTGTGTGCTGAGCAGACAAGGTTGTGGCATAGATATATCAATGCCTTGCTCTTCGCATACCGTGAAGTTCCTCAGGATTCGACAGGGTTTTCCCCTTTTGAATTACTGTACGGCAGGACTGTAAGGGGGCCCATGCACATCCTGAAGGAGTTGTCGACCAAGGATATCGACGCGCTTGAGGTGAAGATCAGCTACCAGTACGTCTTCGACCTGAGAGAGAAGCTGGAAGATACCCTCAGGATGGCTCGAGAAGAACTGGGGAAGGCGCAGAACAAAGGGAAGCATTACTATGATCGTAAGGCGAAACCTCGACGATTCTATCCAGGTGACCATGTGTTGGTTCTTCTTCCTACCGACAACAACAAACTCCTGATGCAGTGGAAGGACCCTACGTTGTCGACACGGTGGTTGGCATCAATGAGAGTCAAGGTCAACAACAAGGTGAAGACTTACCATGCTAATCTGTTGAAGAAGTATATTGAGAAAGGTCGTCAAGACAAAACACAACTGGCGGCATCGGTGCGTCTTGCTGATGACCAAAGATTAGACGACGAAAACCTGTTTGACCTTAATGAACTCCGACACAAGGAGGATGTAGAAGATATCCAGTTCGGTCAGAATCTGACCCAGTCTCAACGAGAAGAACTGAGCGTCCTGACTCAAGAGTTCAAGAATCGGTTTACACCTGACCCAGGGACAACAGACACCATCCAGCCCGAGGTTAATCTAACATCCGACAATTCGTTTCGCGACGAGTCGTGTCGTGTGTTTCGCAACACGAGTGAAGGACTGAGAGAAAATGTTGGGGAGACGCTGGACCCGGAAGTCGACAGAGATTCCAGATTACCAGTGGTCATCGGGAGTAGACCAGAGAGATCTAGTTTGGTGTGTGGGGACTTTTGTACTTTGCGTAAGCCGACAGTGTTTGCAATCCAGACCAAAAAGGTGACTGCCAAGCGTGTGAAATGCAAAGAAGTACCCAACGGAGAAAGAAACACGCTTAGAAAAAACGGTACAACACAATTTATTAATATTTCGGGTAAATACCCTTTGTCAAAATAGACAAACAAACAGAGACATTATTTGCTACTTATCTTCAGATGCAGAAGGAATGTGGCAACTGAAGGTGACGTAAAAAGAAAAAGAAAAGAAAAGGAAAGGAAGAACAAAAGTAAAAATGACGTCAAAGAAAAAAAATCGTAAGAGAAAGACTCCGAGAGAAACTAAACACGAGAGACAAGAGTGTGTGTAAGCGCGCGCAGGAGCGAGCAAAAGTAAATGCGCGTGTGTGAGGCCGGGGAGAGAGAGAGAGAAGAGAGACAGCGAGAGAGAGAGAGAGAGAGAGGGGGGGGGGGGGGGGGGAGAGAAAGAGAAAGAGAGAGAGAGAGAGAGAGAACGAACGGGGAGTACCCTTGGGCACGAAGTAGGCTGAGTGTCTAATACACAAAGCCAGCTAAACACCAACCCGAAGGCAAACCTTATATCACCATCGAGTTGAGGACTACCTCGGGGAAAAACGGGAGGACCCCGGGAAAAAAACCCCAGCATTTAGCATGGTACACAACAAGGAATATCGATGAAACAAAGCAAATAATCAAATTCAGTAAGAGAATAATGGTATAAGAGGAGAGTAGGTAGTTGTGAAACCATCTTCAAGGGTAACTCAAAAAAAAAAAAAAAAAACCGGGTGTGGGGGGAGAGAAAGACAAAAGGGGCGGGGGAAGGGGAGGGGGAAAGGGAAGAGAGAGAGAAAGGGGGAAGAGAGAAAGAGAGAGAGAGAGAGAGAGAGAGAGAGGAGAGAGAGAGAGAGAGAGAGAGAGAGAGAGAGAGAGAGAGAGAGAGAGAGAGAGAGAAAACAAAAAGGGAGGGGGGGGGGAAGGCAAACAAACAGAGCCACCAGCCCCACCCAACAGGCACCCTCCAGCCCACGGACGAACGCACAGGCATGCGAACAAGACGACCACATACATCCCCAAGGGAATGCACATGATCGCCCCCCACACCCGCGCATAAATCCAAGGACCGGCGACCAGGCGCCCGACAGGGAAGGGCAAGGGATCCAACTTAACGTATGGCCAGCGCTGAAAAAGTCCCCATGGAAGGCACAAAGTACATATCAATCAGCGCCAGCCGCAACTATCTGGTTAGTGAGTAGTCAGACAGAAGCGACTCGGTAAGGTAAATGACAGTTAGCAGAAGACACAGGTAAAGTCCAAAAAGTTAATCTTTCATATTCATCCCGAGTGGCGCCACAGTGCCCAGTTTATTAATCAAAAATTTTTCTCGGTCTTTCCTGGCCCAGACATTACTGGCTTGCATAAGCCAGAGGCCTTTAACACGAATGTCCGAGACGGAGTGATCGGCCTGGTTGAAATGTCGCCCGACCGGTCTATTGTAATGGTACTTGACCGACTGAAGATGTTCTTTAAAACGGTCGTTGATGGTTCTTTCCGTCTCTCCAACATAGAGTTGGCCGCATTTCACACAGGAGATGACATAAATCACGTTGGTAGTTTGACATGTGAAGTATCTGTCTATGTTGAATTTGTAGCGTGGACCATTCACCACTGTAGAAGGGCAAATAAAAGGACATGTCTTGCAATTTGGAACATTGCACGGTGTGGAGCCGGAGGGTCTGGTGGTAGAACGAGGCTTAAGAGTAGAGCGAACAAGCATGTCTCGTAAATTAATATCCCTCTTGAAAGCCACCAACGGAGGTTCAGAAAAGATAGCAGCGGACTCTTTACTGGATGACAAAAGACCCCAGTTAGAAAGAAGTATTTTACGAACCGGATTGGTGTGCGGATGGTAAACCATGGTTACGATGGGCCTGTCACTCTCAGCGGTAGGCTTAGTCTGCAGTATACTCGCGCGACTAAGTTTTTGTACTGTTTGGAGAGAACCTTGAACAACAGTATGTGGGTAATGTCTGTCGATGAAAAATCCAGCCATTTCTTTGGATTGAACATCAAAATCTGATTTTTCGGAACAGATTCTTTTAAGCCGAAGAAACTGAGAAAATGGGATGCTATTCTTACATTTGGGGTTAAGGTTGTGCGAAGAGCGGTAGTCGAGGTATGAATGTGAATCGGTAGGCTTGTAATGTATTGAAGTTTTCAACATTCCGCAGTCAATACTGATGCTCATGTCCAGAAAGTCGACTGAAGTAGCTGATATATTGTATGTGAACTTGATGGATGGGTGGAAATCCTGCACGAAGTGAATGAAGTCTAAAAGTGCAGCGTGGGTCATGTGTGTAGCTCCGATACCATCATCGATGTAGCGTTTATACATCTCAGGGACAGGCCCGGTGTATGTCTGAAGTATTTGGTTCTCAAGGAAACCCATGAAGAGGCAGGCATAGCTGGGTCCCATTTTAGTGCCCATCGCTACGCCACTGCATTGAGCGAAGGTGACGCCATCAAAGGAGAAACTGTTAAGAGAGAGAACCAATTCAGCCAGACGTATAAGAGTATGAGTAGGAGGTTGTTTATGACTTCTTTGGTTGAGGAAGTACGAAAGTGCATTGAGGCCGTCATTGTGCGGTATGACAGTATATAGTGAAGTGACATCAAGTGTAAACAACAGTTCAGGTTTGAAAAGTTGTTTCTGGTTGACTTGGTCTATGATCTCTAGAGCATGGTTGGTGTCTTTAATGTAGGTAGGTAGAGACTGGACAAAGGGTTGGAAGATGATGTCCAGGTATTCGGAGATGTGTTCTGTGGGACAGCTGCAAGCTGACACTATGGGGCGGCCGGGATTGTTGAGTTTGTGAATTTTGGGGAGAAGGTAAAAGTTAGGTTGCTTAGGCCGCTTTTTGATGAGGAGATTAGCTGTTGAAGGAAGCTCTCCTTGAAGAATCATCTCTTTGACTGTCTTGGAGATGCGCTTTTGATCAGCTTGGAGGGAGCTTTCGTCAAGGTGTTGGTAGTGTTCCGGGTTCTCTAACTGTCTGTAGGCCTCTTTGATGTACAGATCTCTGTCCCATACAACGACGGCGCCACCTTTATCGGCTGGTTTGATGACGATGTCGCTTCTGTTACGAAGATTTGTGAGAGCGTCGAGTTCAGCTTTTGTGAGATTGGAGCGAGGAATGGAATTGAACTTGAGTTTTCCAATGTCAGACATGGTTTTCTTAATGTAGCATTCAAGTTCAGGAAGTTTACCATGAGGTGGTTCTCTGCGGACAGGCGTGGCAAAACGATCAACGAAGATGTCACCAACCTTCTGAGTTCGTGGTCGATGGCCCAGGACAGCCATCCATCGAAGAGACCTATAGAAAATCTGGAGATCTCTGATGAGTTCGTATTTGTTTATAGTAGGCTGTCTCGGAACAAACTTTAAACCTCTGGAGAGGACAGCTCTTTCATCGTTTGTCAGAGTTAAATCTTCAGGAATGCACTGCACTAGATTCCTGTGAGGTGTAGTAGTACCGACTAAGGCGCAGTGGAGGTGCGTAGTGGTTACAGCGTCAGACAAAGTACTAGAGGGGTCTTGTATCGTAGTAAGCAACGGAGTGCAAGTGGCCTCAACGTCATGTAAAACGGAAGTCGAAGGAGGGGTGCCGCTAACGTCCAATGTGAGTGCGCAAGCGGCAACACCAATCTCTCCGTAAGCATCGGAGGTCACCTTTCCGGATGAAGGAAGAGATGGGGCGGCGGCAACGTCCGACGTAGGCACGCTAACGGCAACACCATCCTCAACTTTGGACAATGGCAGAGGACGGGCAGCTCCAACGACCAAAACAGGTGCGTGAGCAGCGCAACCATCCTGGGTAGAGTTATCGTCACTGGAAGATGTGTCTCCCTCAACAGGCTCCGGCCCGGAGGAGGTCAAAGATGTGGCATCAAGGGCAGCTCCATGGGTCACCGTCAGCGCTGGGGCACAACCGTCCAGTCCAGAAAGTGAAGCCGATGTGGGGAGCACGGCACCAACACCAGAACCACAGTCAGCACCAAGCGTAGTAAGCGGATGGACAGTAGGCACAACCAGACGCCGGGTATCACATTGGGTAGGAAGAGGGGCCGCTGAAGCAGAGTTTTTGCTGCGATTAGTGTTGAATTTGGATAGCTTATGATCTTTAGTTTTAGTGACATGAGCATGCACAAGAGTATTAAAATCATGCACAACGGATTTGATTAAGAAGGCAGTATGAAGATCACACAGCTGAATCAGCTGTCTCTTCAAGATAACAAGAGTCGAATCAAGATCTGAGATTTTGTGATTTAATGACTGAATGTGACACGTCATTAACTTAAAGCTAGTTTTCTCAAGAATTGTGTTAGTCGCCTGCAAAAGAGAAGAATTATTCAGATCGGAAGGAGAATGTTTAAGCTGAAAACCAACAGGAATTATGCGAAGGCGAATACATTTTTTGAGAAAAGCAAGATGACTGGAGCATTTAGTTTTAGAAAAAATAGTTTTAGCATAAGAAAATGACAAAAAGAAAAGGATCGGTGGCAAAAAAGCAAAACGTGAAACCAAACGTGAATGCAAGCCAGTGAAAAAAGTTGACGAAGGCATGCTAGTACAAGAAAAACGAGACAAACATGGAGATGCAGTCAATGCAGGAAAGACCGAGAAAAATTTTTGATTAATCAACTGGGCACTGTGGCGCCACTCGGGATGAATATGAAAGATTAACTTTTTGGACCTTACCTGTGTCTTCTGCTAACTGTCATTTACCTTACCGAGTCGCTTCTGTCTGACTACTCACTAACCAGATAGTTGCGGCTGGCGCTGATTGATATGTACTTTGTGCCTCCCATGGGGACTTTTTCAGCGCTGGCCATACGTTAAGTTGGATCCCTTGCCCTTCCCTGTCGGGCGCCTGGTCGCCGGTCCTTGGATTTATGCGCGGGTGTGTGGGGCGATCATGTGCATTCCCTTGGGGATGTATGTGGTCGTCTTGTTCGCATGCCTGTGCGTTCGTCCGTGGGCTGGAGGGTGCCTGTTGGGTGGGGCTGGTGGCTCTGTTTGTTTGCCTTCCCCCCCCCTCCCTTTTTGTTTTCTCTCTCTCTCTCTCTCTCTCTCTCTCTCTCTCTCTCTCTCTCTCTCTCTCTCTCTCTCTCTCTCTCTCTCTCTTTCTCTCTTCCCCCTTTCTCTCTCTCTTCCCTTTCCCCCTCCCCTTCCCCCGCCCCTTTTGTCTTTCTCTCCCCCCACACCCGGTTTTTTTTTTTTTTTTTTTTTGAGTTACCCTTGAAGATGGTTTCACAACTACCTACTCTCCTCTTATACCATTATTCTCTTACTGAATTTGATTATTTGCTTTGTTTCATCGATATTCCTTGTTGTGTACCATGCTAAATGCTGGGGTTTTTTTCCCGGGGTCCTCCCGTTTTTCCCCGAGGTAGTCCTCAACTCGATGGTGATATAAGGTTTGCCTTCGGGTTGGTGTTTAGCTGGCTTTGTGTATTAGACACTCAGCCTACTTCGTGCCCAAGGGTACTCCCCGTTCGTTCTCTCTCTCTCTCTCTCTTTCTCTCCCCCCCCCCCCTCTCTCTCTCTCTCTCTCGCTGTCTCTCTTCTCTCTCTCTCTCCCCGGCCTCACACACGCGCATTTACTTTTGCTCGCTCCTGCGCGCGCTTACACACACTCTTGTCTCTCGTGTTTAGTTTCTCTCGGAGTCTTTCTCTTACGATTTTTTTCTTTGACGTCATTTTTACTTTTGTTCTTCCTTTCCTTTTCTTTTCTTTTTCTTTTTACGTCACCTTCAGTTGCCACATTCCTTCTGCATCTGAAGATAAGTAGCAAATAATGTCTCTGTTTGTTTGTCTATTTTGACAAAGGATATTTACCCGAAATATTAATAAATTGTGTTGTACCGTTTTTTCTAAGCGTGTTTCTTTCTCCGTTGGGTACTTCTCGACAGTGTTTGACCCAGGACCAATAACTGTGTGAACTGTGTACTGTACCCCATGATTTGACGATGTGCAGAAGTGAACTTTGACATTGATTTTAGTCTTATTTAGGATTCATAAAACTTTGGAGCGGACTACATGAGCAGAGCAGTTTGAATGAACATTTCTGTGTCCAGGACAGTTTAGATAAACATTTTGGTTTTCTTGACATTTTAAAGGGACATACTTTCGTTCAAGACTGTTTAAAGGAACTGAGACGATTATTTTGATTTGATTTTGATGTGAAATTATATTTGTTTAGGGTTCGGTGTAGTTTAACACAGCCACAACCGTTTTTTTTTTTTTATTTTGAAAAGAAATTTTTGTGAAATTTCATTCTAAAGAGGGGGGTAATGTTACGATTGTGGTTTTATTGTCCTGTGAGAGCATACATGTGTTAATCGTAGGAAACGATCCGATATTTTATTTGAGCTATCATGATTGCTTCACGTACCTTTTTAGTAAGATTTTCTTCCAGTTGCGCAGAGCGAAATTTACTTCATTGATACGTTAGTTTAGTTCAGAACGTTCTAGAAAAGGTCGCACTGTCTAGTGACCTCGTATGTATGATGTCGGTAAATTAGCGACACTTCGCAACATTTTGTTTACTGCGCGCGTGAAGCCGTCAGCCTTTTTTTTTTTTTTTTTTTTTTTTTTTTTTTTTTTTTTTTTTTTTTTGTGTGTGTGTGTGTGTGTGTGTGTGTGTGTGTGTGTTATGAAGGATCGTAAATGTTCTCGAATTTTCCAACTAGTTTGCCATACTTTTGTGAGGTGTTATTTTACTAAGGATTCGGAGCTGAAGTGAGCAGCCATATTTGGGTAGCCTATTGTAGTTTTCTGGAAAGTTCGTTTTGTGTTAATATTTTTTAAAGTTCCGGTTACGTAGATTATTTTGATTGGTTGCGTTGAATGATTTTCTTGTATTATTCTAGAAAGTGTTTTACTATATAACGGTGGTGCTAGGAAAGCACGTGTGTACATTGTCTTGCTTTGTCAGTGTAGAGACACGCAGTTTATCGTAGGTACGTGGCCCGTAGAGGGTGTACATTGTGTGAGACGCTGCGTATGAGAAGTTTTGAGTTGCCAGTGTGGACATTGCAGAAGAGACTTTGTATCAGTGTGTGCATTTGAAAGTGCATTACTGTGTGGATATCAAATAATCCAGACTAAAAAAGGTGACTGCCAAGCGTGTAATATGCAAAAGAAGTACCCAACGGAGAAAGAAACACGCTTAGAAAAGACGGGTACAACACAATTTATTAATATTTCGGGTAAATACCCTTTGTCAAAATAGACAAACAAACAAACAGAGAGATTAGCTTGTTTGTTTGTTTATTTTGACAAAGGGTATTTACCCGAAATATTAATAAATTGTGTTGTACCCGTCTTTTCTAAGCGTGTTTCTTTCTCCGTTGGGTACTTCTTTGTGTGGATATCGCATCGCTGAATTAAAATATTGTTGGAACTGTTACTCCAGTATTGTCTACATCTTTAAGCCACGTGTGACGGATTGCAGCTGATTGAGGGTTATTTGAAAAGAACCTTACGTGTGTGGGTCTGGTGTGTTTATCATACTTCGACTACAACTCCACCACGTAACATACATGTTGGATAGATAGGATGTATAGATAGGCAGTAATAGATTCTGAACAACCTATCAAAGTTCATGTTGGATTTAGTAATACTGCTTGACGAGGAAGGAAGACAGCGATCTGGCGTGTGTTATGCTCGATGGCTATGTATTCCAAAGTGGGGCACCAGAAAATGAAAGACTAGTCTTAAATATGTCAATTCTGGGACGTGGAATGGTAAAGTATCTTGTGGCTGAGTCAGAGTTAGTAAAACGTTTGCATAGATAGTCCGGAAATGTGCCATTCCAGATTTTGAAGGTAACAACACCTTTGTTGTACAAGAAGTGCCTGGGGAGAGGAAGATTGTTTAACTTTTCAATTTTCCGATTAGTGGATAATGTTGGTTCCGATGGAAGTATTTGTTTTTTCCGCTTTTTGTTGCAAAGAGTTAAGTCTTTTCAGATCAACATCACTGGTACAACCCCATAGCGTGGAAGCATAATCAAATATATGTTTTTAATAAGCATTGTAGAACAATTTACGTTATTCAGCGTCAATAAGATATTTCAGTTTAAATATATGCTGTGTCGACAGCCGTCTGCCAGACCCAAACTAAAGGCCTCGAGGGAAAGATTTTTTAAATTTATTTTTTAACTTAAATTATATTGAGCCAAAGTTTGCTTCACATTGTGCCAATAACTGTCATATGTGATTGCTCGACCCGAATGAAAAATAAAAATATAAAAAATCAAAAATAAAAATGCCATTGGTTGATGCATCGGACATTTTGATTCGGGTCTTGAAATCGCATCTGTGGATTATTGGTACTTTATCAAGCCAAATTTGGTTCAGTTCTATATAATATGAATTCCATTCGGCATATGTGACACAAGTAGGTCACATTTTTATAATCAGCAGATTAGTATCCGGCTCATTGATTTTTATGCCTGCGCAGGCGAATTTCCCGGGTTCTAAGGAAAACACGCACGCACTTAGAGTACTCTCAAGCTGCACCCTTTATCAGCTCGTTTTGGCTTAGTGGTAAATGCAAACACGTTTTTCACGTAATCTCTCAAGGCTAAATAGAGGGTAAACAAAGGCATCGGGCTGTGGAAAAGCAACAAGTAATCCTCAAAACAGTGTGCTCACAATGACAAAAATAATTCACTGGCTAGTATTACGAAGTGGATATTTGAATAAAACTATTTTGTTAGAAACCCGCTCCCCCCCCCCCCCCCACCACCACCCCCACCCCCCCTACTCACCCCCTTTAATGGGGCATGCTCTAGGAAGTTAACGTTTTCTTTATAAATGTTTTTAGTATGTCTTACAATAAAGTTGTACATATTGGCTAACTTTTACTGATTGAATGTCTGAAGTGAAAGACTTTTAGTGCTCTTCTTCTACATCGTACGTAAAATAATTCTTCCGATATGGCAGAAAGGGCAGTAGAAAACCTCTTTTACACATATGAATTTTGAAAAGAAGGATGGAAAAGTAGGCAAGACAACATTGAACAATTGTATCGGCAATGTTGATCGTTTTACGTTATTTGCAGAACATGTATAGGATCGGACAGTTTGGTAAGACATCTGACAGTAATAAACAAACAAACAAAAACTCAAAGCAATGTGTACACAATGAAAAGTAACGAATTGCTTGTATTACTTGTTACAAGCTGCATGATTAACTGACATCAGTTATGTACTTCGTTGTTGTCTGCCGTATTAAAATGTGTCTACCGTATTGAAAATAAGGTAGACTTTTAAATGGGCCTGGTCGGAGCGCTTTCCGTAGAATGCACAAGATGTGCTGGGCGGGCGGGTCCCGAATTTTGGCAAAGAAGTAACAAGATAAAAATGACTTCACGTCTAGCTACGCAAACCTTGCTAGAGAACGTTTGTATGTGTGTGCGTGTATGTGTGTGTGTGTGTGTGTGTGTGTGTGTGTGTGTGTGTGTGTGTGTGTGTGTGTGTGTGTGTGTGTGTGTGTGTGTGTGACAGCGACTAGAGCCCGCATTTGTGAACAGTCCAGCTTGAAACTTTAGGACATTTTCCCTACGTGAATTCTACCGATGCAGTTTAAAAAAAAATTAATTAGGTTACACGTTCACAAGAAAATGTCCGTTTCGCAAAAACCGGTTGATCCGCATTTGAGTTAGAAATTTTTATTAGAAAAGACAGCTATAACATAATTTATTAATATTGCGGTAAAATACCCTCCTTCAAAATAGACCAACAAACAAGTACAGAGATCAGTCGCTACTTATCTTATTGCAGAAGGAATGTGGCAACTGCGATAAGATAAGTAGCGACTGATCTCTTTACTTGTTTGTTTGTCAAATTTTGAAGAAGGGTATTTACGAGAAATATTAATACACTGTATTTTAACTGTCTTTCCTAAGCGTGTTTCTTTCTCCGTTGGATTCTTCTCTGCATTTTAAACGCTTGGCAGTCACCTTTTTAGTCTGGGTTGTGTACTCGGCGTCGTGGAAATAGCGATGCCATGACGTGAAACTTAGAAAGACATCATTTTGCTGCTCGTGCTATTCTTCGTCTTCAGAATTCTGGCGGTACACCAGACCACAGTCACAGAGCGTACTAATGACGGGAAGCGCCGTGTGTCCGTCGTTATTTTTGTGTGGTTAGAGAGGAGGAAAATGGATCAGAAGGATAAGCTTAAAAATATGAAAAACTTTGAATGTACCTGAAAGAAAAACACATGTGATCTCCAAACAATGCGGTAGACTTTGGGATGAAACCCTATTCTTGTTGTGTCTACCCGTAAGTCTATTACAGTAATAGACCAATGGTCAACCGTATTGAAAATTCGGTAGACTTTGAGATGGGGCTGATTGGAGCGCGTTTTGTAGAAAGCACACAATGTGCTGTGCGGGCGGACCACGAAATCTGGCAAAGAAGTAAGAAGATAAAGATGACGTCACGTCTAGCAACGCAAACCTTGCTAGAGAACGTACATTAGGCGTCAAACGCCGTGGGTGTGTGTGTGGGTGTGTGTGTGTGTGTGTGTGTGTGTGTGTGTGTGTGTGTGTGTGGTGTGTGTGTGTGTGTGTGTGTGTGTGTGTGTGTGTGTGTGTGTGTGTGTGTGTGTGTGTGTGTGTGTGTGTGTGTGTGACAACGACTAGAGCCCGCATTTGTGGATAAACAAGATGGAAACTTATAGGATGTTTCCCCTACGTTTTCTCCCGAAGGAGTTTTTGTCTACCGTATTGAAAATACAGTAGACTTTGAAATGGGGCTGGTCGGAGCGCATTCCGGAGAATGCACACACTGTGCTGGGCGGGCGGGGCCCGAATTCTGGCAAAGAAGTATCAATATAAAATAACGTCACGTCTAGCTACGGAAACCTTGCTAGAGACCGATTTTTTGGCGCCAAGCGCCGTATGCGCGCGTGTGTGTGTGTGTGTGTGTGTGTGTGTGTGTGTGTGTGTGTGTGTGTGTGTGTGTATGTGTGTGTGTGTGTGTGTGTGTGTGTGTGTGTGTGTGCGCGTGCGTATTGTGACAGCGACTAGAGCCCGCTTTTGAGGACGGACAAGCTTGACATTGTATGATATTGTCCCTAAAAGATTAATCTCGAGGTAATTGTTTATAATTTTTTTTATTAAGATACTCATTGCCGAGAAAATGGCCGTTTCACAAAAACCGATTGATCCACACTGAATCCGTAATCTTTCTTACTTCTACTAGATATTTTGTATATAGCTAGATAAAAGGAAGATATTGAATGAGTTCGTTAACCAACATTGTACCTCTAGAACATTTTATTGATAATTAAATATTTGTTGAAAAAAATATTTTCACGATTTTTAGGATTAATTTCATGAACTGTTTGGGATTAATCTTAAAACAATTGAATCTTTTTCTTTTTACGGAAAAGCAATCTTCTCATTAATATTCGCATGATTGTTCATGTACGGTATTTACATAAGCCTACACTTTGTCTCGGCTGTCGGGTACGATTAGGTCAATTGTGAACTCTATGCCCTAGGCGTGAAAATCAGATAATCTTCTGCACCACATTTTGGGAGTCATTTGTAAAACAGCAAAGAAAACATTAAAATTTTTTAACCAAAAAAACAACAACAAGCAAACACAAAAACAAACAAACAAACAAACAAACAAAACCCGCTATCTTCTCTTTAATACCCGCATAATTTTTCATAAACAGTGTTTGCATAAGCCTGCGTTTTGTCCCGGCTGTGCGATAGGATTAGGTCAAATTGTGACCTGTAAGCCCTAGGTGTGAAAATCAGCAAGAAAATTGGGTAGTTCTCGAAAACATGGCCCAATTATGTGACATTTACCTCGAGAAATAAAAGAGAGAGAAAAAAAAAAAAGGTTTTAAGTAGAAAGATGATGATGTGTCATTGAATGCTCAAGACTGTCATGCTTACGAATCTGCAAAAGATTTGATACATTTCGTCTTTTCTCCCAGAAGAGGAGGTAGCACACGACCACCTAGCGTTGCGCAGTCGAAACATGGACACCAAATTAAGAGAGGGTGAACTTCGCAAACTTGATTTTGACATAAATGTACAAGTTCTATAACTTAAAATGCTAACAGCAACTAATATAAGAATTTTATGGAGATTTGTGGATGATGTTTTGTACGTATATTTTACGATTTATGTTAACGTTTACGATTTATGTCGGGGAATTTTATTGGATGGAAAATTCCGCCATAAAACAACTGAATGGCGTTTTAGAAGTAAAGCCTGATGTAAATAAAATGTAGTATATATATATATATATATATATATATATATATATATATATATATATATATATATATATATATATATATATATATATATATATATATATACTACATTTTATTTACATCAACGTAAAAGTTATATATATATATATATATATATATATATATATATATATATATATATATATATATATATATATATATATATATATATATATATAAAACTTTTACGTTTTGGTTTACGTGCAATAGCAAAAGCAAAGTTTATATAATGGGCCATCCGTCGTCCATTCGTACATCGTCCGTCGTGTGTGGTAAATTTTAACGTTGACTCTTTCTCGGAGACTATTCAAGCCTCAGACTTCAAACTTGGACAAAGGATACAAAGTTTGGATTTAAAGATGTGAATAGTATTGAGCACAGACAATTTCTTTTGTCAAAATATTGCTATTTTTTAAAACATATTTCCTGATCCACTGTGACCTTGACCTTTGACAGCGATCAGCGCAATTGTATGTGTAGACAAGTCTTACCACAAAGTATCTTTGGGCCAAGTCTAAATGCCCAAGTCTGAAGACTATGGCTTCAATAGTCTCTGAGTAAATGCCAACTGTGAAGTTTACCACGGACAACGGACATCGGTCGCTGGACAATGGCGGACGGAGGACGGGAGGACGAACTGACGACTAACGGACCATAGGGGCCTGACGAGTGGTGCTTTGAATAACTCAAATCCGCTGCGCCACCGCGTGCGCGCGGCCACCGAGTAAATAGCTCGTCAGAATACAAGGGAGGAAACGAAGCACACTCGCAAAATTCTAGCTGTGGCCGGAAGTATCCCTGACCTCTTTTTCAACATATAGAGTTGAACGTTAAACCCTTTAGTAGAGTGCCGCTAAAGAGGCCACTATGCACTGCGGTGCATCCATTGTTTTCTGCCGTGTTTACTCTGAAGCCGAAGCGAATTACTCGAAAAGAATTTGACAGCTGAGCAGTGTTTAAACCAGACTTCATTAAAGTAGACCTTTTTGGGCTGGGGGAAATACAGCGACTGCTGCGTGCATGTTACAAGTTCATGTCGACAGTAAGAAGCACTCTTGTTTTAATTTCATTGGATATGCCAATTTACATAACCAATGAAAAATGAGTATGGGGCGTATTTGGGGCCACATCTAAAACCCTACAACTCGACGTCTGCTATGAATGTTGCAAAAAGCCTTGATACTAAACTATCAGTTTTGATCGGAGGACAAGGTTGGTGTAGATTTGTGGCAAAATATCTACCGAGTTTGTTCAGTTCGAGGTTTTAGGCGGATGGTTGCTTTGAGGGTTGAAAACTGCTGCTTTGAAATCACAGTGCTTCGCCGCTTTGTGCGCTTTCGTTTCCTCTCTTGTATTCTGAATCGAGCTAGAGGACGCGGTGGCGCGCACCCGGTGGCGCTGCAGATTTGCATTTAGTCAAAGCGGCACCAATCGTCCGTCAGGCCCCTATGTAACGGACGGACGGACGACCAGTAGCCCGATACACAAACTCAATAGAACTATCGCTGTCGCAAGTGAGCCAACAACGTAAGATTGAAGAGCAGTCATGCCCCGGACTCTACCAGTGCATATCCATGGGCAGTCGAAGACAATGGCGGGCCCAGGACACGACACAAACCACGGTATCCTAGCCAGCGATCAGCAGCCGGTTGGCCACTAGCGACTGGCAGTTAAGTTCCACAGAGCCCACGAACAGCTTGACGGCATAAAATAAGTTCAAATTCATTTATCCAATTTTTCGTAAAATAAAAGAACCGGTCAGTCCAAGACACAAAATTTGGACACGAAGCCGAAAGGCCACACATTTTGCTCAGTTGTGTAGCTCAGAGTCGTCAAAATGCAAGTGTGTTTTTTGTGCAGTTGTGCCACACCCCTTCCCAGCACGTGTGTTAAGACGTAGTCATGTGAATACGCTTTCTGTGCTATACGGAGGGTTAATTGTTGGTGCTTATTGTAGGAAACGAAACTCTTCGACTGTCATACGAACTTTGGCCGTTAATCATTCACTGTGTGGAAATTATTTGCCAAATGCGATATAGTATGCGCGTAACTGCTTCAGTTTTCTATTTATTCGTTGACGATTTCTCAAGTTTGCATGACTACGAGAGATGCAAGCTCGGGAATTTTGTAGCAACTGTTTCCATGTCACAAACTGGAGACATGAAATCAGGCACTTTTCAGCCTGTTTAACAACAATCAAGACAGAGGAATTAAACACAACTAGTAATATTTTTGGGTGAATATTTCTTTATTATGTCTCAAGCAAACACAGCATTTCAGAAACAGCAGATCTTGACACAAATGCTAGTGTTTTTTTAGTTTGATCCTCTAATACGAAAAATGTTAGTACTACGATGAGTGACGTATAACATCGTGTCATCACTATGACCACGGCGTCGTGGGACTAAAGGCCCGCCACACATGCCGATTGTGCCCCGATTTTGTAGCAGATTCCGATCCGATTGCGAGCGGATGACGTCAGAATGCCTCTTTGTATCCGATCCGATCCCAGTCGGCTGGGCATCTTGTGTTTAGAGCCTGCTCTATTTTTGCAACACGAATCGGCCCCGATTGTAACTTCAACCAATCAGAGCACGTCTCGCGAAGCACGTCGTTTCAGTGTGAAAATGGCGGAAGATCACTACCACTTTCGTTGCCGATGTTCGCCCGCCTCTTCCCAAATATGATGCAAAACTGCTGCTAGTGCAAGCACATCATCATCACTGTCAAAACTAGCAGCCATTCTGCAGAACAGGAAGCTGTTCACGACCTTGATCTTCGGTTCAAGTCGGTCGGCTAAGTCGGGAACGTGTGGCAGTGCACACGTTTTTGTAGTCCAGCCCGATCACACTCCGATTGAAACGGTTCTGGAAACTGCTCGAGAATCGGTCTCAAAATCGGCATGTGTGGTGGGGCCTTAATGGTGCCATGATTTGAAGTTTGAAGTGACGTCATTTCGCTGCTCGTGCTATTATTCTTCTTCAGAAAATCTATTCTACGCTGAAACGCCGTGTGTCCGTCTTTATTTCTGTTTGACAGTTCTTTTTAAGAATTCCTGTCGCTACACCAGCCCACAGAGCGTACTAATAACGGAAAGCGCCGTTTGTCCGTCTTTATTTGTGTGCGCCGGCGTGTGTGTCATTAGAGAGGAGGGGAATGGGTCAGCATAACAAGCCTAACAATATGAACAACTCTGAATGTTCCTAAAAAAAATGCATGTGAGCTCCAAACAATACGGTACACTTTGGGATGAAATCCTCATCTTGTTTATTTTTTTATGTTTGGCTGACGTGAGTCTATGTTCTGAGCCAGTGGTCGTCCGTCCGTCGTCCGTCCGCCGTCGTCCGTGGTAAACTGTAACGTTTGCATTTTCTTGGAGACCATAAAAGCCATAGTCTTCAAACTTGGCCCAAGGATACATTGTGGCAAGACCCTTTTAAACATACCAATTTGAGTGAGTCTCACAAAGGTCAAAGTCACAGGGGATCAACAATAAATAAAATAGCTACATTTTGAAAAAACAATTCTTTCTGAAATACTATTCACAACTTCAAACCCAAATCTGGTACATAGATACCGGATGCTAAGACGTATCTATGCATACTAATTTGGATTGCCCCTCGGCAAGGTCAAGGGTCACAAAAGCTCAGGAAATGGGTCTAAAATAGCCATATTTTGACAAAAGATTTTTTTTCTCAAATACTATTCACAACTTCGAACCCAATTTTTTTTTACAGAGATACCTGATGGTAAGACCTACAATACAATACAATACAATACAATACAATACAATACAATACAATACAATACAATACAATACAATACAACTTTTTTGTCTGTTCGAGTCAAAGCACGACAGAAATTTGCCTTTTGGCTCGTCATAAAACAACAATACAAGACACTAATAAATACTATAAGAATATTCCATTAAAATTATCATTACAGCAATCTATCACAGGCAGTCTATCACAAGATGGGAGGTAATGTTAAGTAGATCACATATTATATATCTCGGCGTTATAAACAAGAGTTCAAAATTGAGAAAGCAGTTGGAATAAAAGACTTCTTAAAAACATTCTTTTTGTCAAGTGGCATGTTAAAACGTCTGCCTGATGGTAGCATTTGAAAATGATCAAATAGTGGGTGACGAGGATCACTGACAATGCTAGCAGCTTTTCTTCGGACAACCCTATGGTACAGATCATCTTATGGGTAGATACGTGACAGTCCGCCCATGTTTTTCATACTGAGGTTGCCATACCAAGAAATGATGTTAAAAGTCAGTATGCTTTCAATCAGACTTGATTAAACGGCTTCTAAAATCTTGGAACTGACATCAAAACTTCTCAGTTCCCTAAGAAGGTACAGACGTTGGTTTGCTTTTTTCACTATCAGATCGGTGTTTCCAGTAAAAGACAGCCTACTATCCAGAACTGTGCCAACGTATTTAAATTCAGTGACGACTTCTACATGTTGATTATTAATTGAGACAGGGACAAAAAGTATCATCAACTTTCCTGTCATCAATGGCGAGTTCCTTGGTTTTCTGTACATTCATTTCCAGAAAACTGTCTGTGCACCATGACTCTAATATAGCTGCTATCTGTGCAAAGTACTGTCTTCTTTTGGGAGTAGGCGTACAATAGCCATTTCATCTGAGAACGTTAAGAGACTAGAAGTGGCAGTATGACAACGCATATGATTTGTGTATATAGAAAACAATGTCGGAGAGAGGACACAACCTTGAAGGCAGCCCGAATTTAACACCATTTGGTCAGACAGACTGCCATACACGTTGCAGCCTGTCGTTCAAAAAGTCTCGCACCCACAGAATAATAATTGTGTTCACAATAAAGTTCATCATACGCTGCAAAAGCATCAGTGGTTCAACAGTATTAATAGCATTAGAAAAGTCAATAAAAAGATTTCTCACATGTGCTTTTGAATTTTCATGATATTGAAAAACAAGATTGTACTGAGTAAGGCATGCATCTGTACAGAGTAAGGCATGCATCTGTACAGAGTAAGGCGTGCATCTGCCACACCCCTATGATATTTGTAAGAAAATTTGTGTGGATCCAGTAGTTTGGCAACATCATTAAACAGATGCCTCCGCACAAACTTTTCCATACGTTTTGACAGAATAGAAGTCAGTGCAACTGGTCGGAAATCGTTGAATTCACGAGCATAGGTTTTTTAGGAATCGGAACAATGAATGATGATTTTCAAGCAATAAGGACAGTATGAAGACCAAGAAGGAACTGAAAGATAGTAGTGAAGATCTTTCCCAATTGACCTGCACAGGTATTTAATACTTTTCCACCTAACCCATCTGGTCCAGGTGCTTTGTGTGCATTCAGCTTATAAAAGATGTTCACAACCTCCTCTTCAGTAACTGACAAAGGTTCAGGCACAATGGACAGGCACAATTCATCACAGTTATCACAAAGGTTCCTATCTATGCATACTAATTTGGATGACCCCTCGAAAAGGTCAAGTGTCGCACGAGTCCAGGAAATAGGTTCAACATAGCCATATTTCGACAAAAGATGTTTTTTCTCAAATACTATTCACAACTTCAAACCAAATTTGGTACAGGGATACCTGATGGTAAGACCTATCTATGCATACTAATGTGGATGGCCCCTCGAAAAGGTCAAGGGTCACAAGAGGCCGGCACATGTGTGTAAAATGCCAATTTTTGATAATGTTGTAGGTATTATAATTTATATCAACATTTTTACAAATTTGTCAATCAACATTGGCACAAAGGTAGCTGATGATAAGACCTTCCTATGCATACTAATTTAGTCGACTCATCGCAAAGGTCAAGGGTCACAGGGGTTGACAGATGTGTTAAAAATGGTTATATTTTGAGAAAATATGGATTTTGCTGGTGCAGAAGCCAGCCCATTACTTATTGTCGCAAAGGTCACACATATATAAGTTGGTAAAACACTTAAGCCATAATGGCTTTGCCTTTCTTGTTTAATTTGGTTGCACGTTGGCAAGAAAACGTCCATTTTACAAAAGCAGGTTGTTCCGCTATGGAGTCCGTATTTTTAAGTCCCTTCTATTTATAGAAGGGACTTTTTAGGACGGGTCGCGGTGGGGCGAATTTAATAGCATGTCCATGATGTCAAAGGCGGGCAGGCCTAAACCTCTGACAATTGAAGTAACAAGAGAAAAATTACGTCATGTCTAGTTACGCTAACCTCGCTGCTAAACGTACATTTGGCGCGAAGCGCCGTATGTTTAACGTTTAGGGCTTAAGGTCTTTTGTCCACCACGAAGGTGATTTTAAAGACGGGGAACCGAAAAGAGGCCTGTACAAATTTTGACCCCAGCTGGGTTCGAATCCATGACCTTTCGGACAAGAGTCGAGCGCTCTACCACCGAGCCACCTAACTCCCCACAAAGCGCCGTATGTGCATTTGTATGTACGTGTGTGTGTGTGTGTGTGTGTGTGTGTGTGTGTGTGTGTGTGTTGTGTGTGTGTGTGTGTGTGTGTGTGTGTTGTGTGTGTGTGTGTGTGTGTGTGTGTGTGTGAGAGAGAGAGAGAGAGAGAGAGAGAGAGTGTGTGTGTGTGTGTGTGTGTGTGTGTGTGTGTGTGTGTGTGTGTGTGTGTAAAAGAGAATCTCCGATATTTATGTACACACAAGCTTAAAACGTGGCGAAATACTGGATTAAAGGGGAGGCTAAGAGAACCTCCGAGCATATTGTAATTGAATGTCTCATTGAAGACCTAAACAACCGTTTATAGGAAGGTGGTAGACAGAGGTCCTCCATCAGCCGGCACCCAAGACAGTGTATCGCCCTCCTCACATCACCATTGGCGAGTCTGAACTAAAGTCAGTGCACCAGTTTACTTACCTTGGCTGCATTATCACGTCAGACGCCAAGCTGGACAAGGAGCTTGACAGCAGGCTGGCAAAAGCGAACAGCGCTTTCGGGCGACTTTTCAAGCGGGTGTGGCACAATCAACAACTGAAAACAGGCACCAAGATCAGCGTGTACAGAGCTGTGGTCCTCACCACCCTGCTGTATGGTTCCGAATCCTGGGCCCTCTACCGCAGCCAACTACGACTCCTCGAACGCTTCCACCAGCGCTGCCTGCGTACCATCCTGGGCATTCACTGGAGTGACTATGTCACCAACGTCGAGGTCCTTGAACAGGCTGAAACTGTGAGCATCGAGGCTTTGCTGCTGCGGACACAGCTCCGCTGGGCGGGGCATGTCTCCAGGATGGAGGATCATCGCCTACCAAAGATCACCCTGTTCGGCGAGCTTGCTACTGGACACCGTGACAGAGGGGCACCAAAGAAGAGATACAAAGACTGTCTCAAGAAGTCACTTAGTGCCTGCCAAATCGACCACCACCAGTGGTCTTCGCTTGCTGCGGACCGTGACACCTGGCGCTCCACCATTTACAAGGCAGCTGTCTCCTTTGAGGACTCTCACAGAGCTAGCCTTAAGGACAAGCGGCTCAGGAGAAAAAACAGAGATGCCGCAGCTCAGAACCCTGGCCATACCTTCCCCTGCAGCCACTGCGGTCGAACCTGCCTGTCTCGGATTGGCCTCCGCAGCCATGAACAAGCCTGCAGACGTCGTGGGCAACTCCTATAAAATCTTCGTTTGCGAAGTCAAGCCAAGAGAGACCCAGATTAGGAGTCGGTAATTTTTGTCATATTTACTTGAAATTTTGGATATAGCTAGTTTGGAGAAAGACAGTGGATGAGTTCGTTTAGCCAGTTTGTCTCCTGTCAGCTTCTTTAGAATTATTTTTTATTCTTTTCAGAAAAGAATTAAAACAGTAAAACAAAACACTTGACATTTGTAAAATATAAAATATAAAATGACGTAAATACTAAAACTTACGTCATGACAAATGACGTTTGACAAACCAATGTCGCGTATGTCCTGCGCCCCTTTTAAAGCTCACTGAAGCATTAGCAGATCTGCGAGACTTTTTCAATAGGATATATTTCAACATCAGAATGCGGTCAAAGACCCTTGACAGTGTGGACAGCTCTGATATAGAAGCGACTTTGTGGGTTATGGTTCATCCCATCTTGTTTGTTATTTTTACTAGATACGTAGCATACAGCTAGATTAAAGGGATATATTGAATGAGTTCGTAATCCATCGCACTTCTTCAACTTTTTGAATGTTAATTAATGCATTTTTGCAAGTTTTAGAGCCACTATATATACTTCCGTTAAACAGCCAGCCCTGGAAGAAACTGGGTGGAAGAAAACAGTCATCCCTGGAAGTGGCTTGCTGCCTTACGGATGAATGACGTGAAACATCAAATTCGCCATTGTCTACACGGCGTCGTGAGACTAACAATGCTATGGCGTGATGCTTATAGTGTCGTAATTTTACTGCGCGTGCTATTCATCTTTTTCGGATATCCTGTCGTTACGCGAGACCACCGAGCGTACTATCCGTCTTTATGTGTGTGCGCCGGCGTGTGTGTTATTAGAGGTTGTCTTGGAGAGGAGGGAAATGGATCAGAAGGATAAGCTTAAAAATATAAACAACTCTGAATTTTCCTAAAAGAAAAACGCATCTGAGCTCCAAACAGTACGGTAGACTTTGGGATGAAATCCTCATATTGTATTTTGTTTTCCCAGGGTGAAAAATGATTGATGCACTTAGGGTCGGCAGACAGTCTGGTCCATATGGTGTAACCTTCAGCCACCTTTCTTCTTTGGGTGGGGTGTGTTTGTGTGTGGTGGAAGGGGGGCGGGTGGGGGGGGAGGGCGGGGTTGCTGTTGTTGCCATGTCTAATGACCTATGCCATAACCTCTCGCACGTCACAAACAAATACAGTTTACTTGCTGTCTATGCACACAGAATGATGCCCCGTTGTACTTGTAAATGTTTTCAATAGGTACATAAGGTAGGTACATTATAAGTTATTGGTAGTTAGGGTTTGCTACACGGACCCTTGTAGTCCCGAGGGAGTTCAAAGGAACCATTGTACCCCGAAGGTCAGAGGGGTACAATGGTTCTTTTGACCTCCCCGAAGGCCTACAATGGTCCGTGCAGCAAGCCCCTGCTACCAATAACGTATTTGTTTTCATTCCTCCACTAGCTATTTTTTGTAAAGAAATCAAAAAGAAATCTTTCGACCTGAATCGCGCCAGACATGACTGACGTTCAAAGGAATATACATTTGTACATAATAGGCTTATGACGTAATATAAAATCTTTCATGATGTTGCCGTATCCAGCAGTGTGCCTGTTGTTTCCAACAACACCAAGTAACTTTTTACTTTAGAACGAATTGGTGATCTTTTATAGAACAAAACTCGCATCCAGGACGCGTCAAAATGAGGACTACAAGAAGTCCGCCATTTGTCGCTACAAGGGTTTTTGGTAGTGAGGTCACATGGTACAGTTTGCGTTAAAGAGATTGGTCGTGTGACGTATGAATGAAAACAAAAGTTATGATTCAGCCTTGTGTGCGAAATGACGTGAAAACCGAGATATGATTCCTCTACTCGAATGAAATCTTCGCGGCGACGGTTTCATTCTAGTCGAGTCAGTTTTTCTCTTGTTTATCCTTTCCCTTTCCCAGGCAGCTCGTTGTCAAATACTATTTGGCTTATGGTGTTTTTGGTGTTCGATTGTTGTAAATGTTACTGGCCAACATGCTCGTTTTAATGGCCAATATGCTTGTCTGATATTTAACTATATTCTTAATATTCTGTTTGACATTCCAACCGTTTAGGATCCTTCTCAGGCAATCAGACTCCTGGATCCAGATTTGGTCAAGGCGTCTGAGGCACTTGCAGAGTTTACGCTGACTGATGTAAAACTGCTTGATATTTTCAAGGAGAAAAACTGCCTTCGCTTCATCAACTGGGTCAGAGACACAATGAAAGAAGGTAGTATGTCATTATGGTTCAAGTGCCTAACGGCTGAAGTTTGAAACATCTGATACAAGAAATGGCCAGTTGACCCACATTTCCTTTTGAGTTATAAGCAAAGTTTTAGACATTCTAATGTAAGAACATGTTTGCATATTACCTAAGATATAGAAAAGAATATCATTTGTCCTCTCAGAATTACGTACTGTACTTTTATTTGGAATGTACGAACGAGGTTTGAAAGGTAAGTTGAGATGATGAAAATGCTGTGTTTCAAAAGCCCGTGTTTGTGGTACCGCTTACATGGCGTTATTCCGTTGTGTGTATTGTGATTCACATTTCACGATGGAAAAGAACGATCAAGCTGAGAAGGTACCGCTTTGAAAACCCCTTTCACTGGCCGAAACGTCTAACAGTGGCCTCGCAAGAAAATACCAGACTGATTTATTTCAAGTGTTGCATGTTCATAGGCGATAATAAGATAAAATAATGTATACACACATTTTGACACTACCCTCGTTTTTGAAGGCCACGGCTGCGTCAGCCATGTTTTATTTCACAGGGTGTATATGTGCCCGTCTAATATCTCTGCAACCAGCAGACGGATTTGCCTCGGCCTTTAGCTGACGAGAATCCCAATGGAAGTGTCACATACAGAATCGTATTGCGTGATAAAAAGATTTTACGGGCGTGTATCCACATACTGATTTTACAATTATTTCATAAAACGGCGATGTAAATTAAAAACAAATATTGTGGAATAAATCATCCCAGTACAGTTTCAATATACATAATTATAGTGAATATTGTGAGCATGCAAACAAACTAGGTATGCCTACTACATTCATTTAAAACAGGGTAGCTTAAAACAGAGCTTGGCTGTTAATTTATGGGTGCAGAAAGCAGAACGATGAATATACTAAAGAAATGTCATTTGGGCCCCTGCATTTTTTTCAGTACTAATGACCGTCAGATTTTGAAGAGCAAATGTTATGGCATCAGACTGCATTTAGTGTGACGGTGTGTAATCAAAACCCGCGAGCTCAGATCAGTCTTAGTTTGACTGTTCGTTGCAACAATGGTTTGCCTTTCCAAATCCGTGGCTGTTTTTAACCGTTGAAAAATGCACTTGGTCTTAAGGATGCAGACAAGAAAGCCTTTATTGTCAAAACACAAAAAGACGAATGCTTACTTACGTACTTTAAAATATAAAAAAGAATGTTAGGAGAGCATGGGCAGGGTAGACAATGTGTCTAGTGAAGGGCTAGTTGGGACCCTAAGGAACGTACAGAAGTCATTCCTAAAGCATTTTCGTGGATTTGAAATCACAGTGCATGTGAGTGTTTTGATCTTAATGATAGTCATTAGTGAAGGGTAAATTCAGTTGGTTTGGCCACGTGACCCGACACAACACCTTGTCCAAGACTATCCTCCAAGGCACTCTCGAAGGAAGTCGTCGGCGAGGTCGTCAGAGAAAGAGTTGGGTCGCGAACATAAAAGAATGGACCGAACTCGAGATGCCAGACTTGCTTGCCACCGCCCAAAATAGAACTCAGTGGAGAGCACTGTCTGTTGCTGCTGCCTTTCAGTCCCCCCAACGCCCATTTCGGGCAAGGGACTGATGATGATGATGATGATGATGAAATTCAGTTCAATTCAGTTGGTATCTCTGCGCTCAGGAAGGCGAGTGCGCATGGCTTCCAACGTCGCAAGCGTTTTTCCATTGTTTTTTTCTCTCGATATTACGTCAGTACTGGTCGGTTTACTATGTATCTCTCATATCTTTGCAAATCTGCCCAGGGACCGCTGCCTTTCTCCATACCTGTGCTACGGAGGTACCCTTAGCATTTTTCTGGAAATTATTTCTGAGGTTTCTCACTGCGTATGATCTGGTCACTAGTAGGCCCTCTTTCATTTCTGCCTTGACAGCGAGGATTTCCACTCTGTTATTGCCCTGGACTCCAGGATGTCCTAGGCGTAGGACTCTTGACATTTGTATGTTGGCCATTGCGCACTTCCCGTGTGAACTTCATAGTCCTGCCTCATGTTTTTGTTGGTAAAGTAAAAATTAAGTCATCCCTTGCCATCCACTGTCTGTCTGTCCATCCATCTATATATCCTGTCCTGCAATATTTAGTAATACTTAACCTTGAAGTTTTCTCGATACCTTTTCATGTAAAGGCGTCAAGTCTGGTTCGAAGATACCTGCCAGTGATAAGTTTTGGTATAAACAAATAGCCAATTTGTATGATCAGTCTGTGGGTCAAAGGCACAAAATATCAGGATACCTCAGCTTAACACCGTTGGTGGTTAACTGTGATAGTTCATTGTACTGCAATTGTTACCATCCCACAAGGCTATATACGATAATATTAGTTGTATTACGAGTTAGGCTTTGCCAGTGGTTAACTCATAATACAATGATTTTGTCTTTGACTGTAAAAAAGTATAAGCATGAATTATACCCTTGAAAGGACCCCGAACTTTACATATGATATAGAGATTCAGGGGAGGTAACTCTCCATACTTCCGACTATCCGTGAACAACCTCGCGCGAACTGCATGCGCCTGGAATTTGTCTCTCAGGTATTTTAAAATTTAGCACATTTTCAGTCATTCTTTTGGATGAAATTGGTAAAATAGGCCGAACACAACGCGCGCATATAATTATTTTGTTGCGTAACCCCCTCAATTTCTGTTTATCGTGCTTTTTGTTTCTTCGCCGTTTCGAATACGGTCAGACGTGGGTCTGCGCATGCGCAAGATGGCTGCTGTTTTGTGAAATGAGAAAGTTTTGGTGTTAAATTTGTTTTTACAGCAGTACCTAAAAGCAAACATTGTGTTAGAAAGGCTGGATTAAGCCATTGTGTCCTGGGGAATAACATTCCACAGGAATATTTTTGCTAGTTATCGTCGTCCACATGGTCTTTGGGGATCGCTCACACCTCTCATTGACTGCACTGTTGTGTCGTCTGTTAGGACGAACTTTCCGAGTCCTTTGCACTTGTCGTTCGTTTTCACTGACTGACATAACCACCTCGAAGGTAAGTTGGATCAAATTCTGTATATTTTCTTGTTGTGAGCTTGCTTACTTCATACCTCAGATCCCCCACCGGGTCTGCCCTAGGGGACCTTGGTAGGGTTGTCTACTTTTTAGTTCCTAGGGTCACCTTGTCCAACCCCTGCAAGGTGGGTTCTACTCTTTTGGGGGTTTGTATTTCTGTCTTTCTGGTCCATTCATCTGTATTTTTCTTTTGAAATTCTCCCTCCTGTCTGCGCTTCTTGCAGTTCTTTTCTTCATTCAGCGCAGGCACGTCCTGAGAAGGCCTTTGTCGCTTGCGGGACGTAAAGCAATCTATACTCACTCACTCATACCTCAGACACAGGCACACGAACGATACTTTTTAATGATGTCACAGCATGAGAGAAAGGACTCATCAAGCGGCAATAGCAAAAAGCAAAAAAAAAAAAAAAAAAAAAAAAAAAAAAAGCATGCAGGCGCCCTGGTTGTCTCAGACATGTGAAAATGCGATTGATGATAGTAAAGGAGATGCTAGCATCCAGTGCTTTTTGTGCAAAGAATTTTACCACAAGTCGTACTGTGGTTTGACCATAGCACAGTTCAATGCTTGCCGGGGTCCAAGCTACTGCAGTGGACTTGTGAACCTTGCGGGGACAAAGAGGTAATTGTCAAATCTCAGACTGAGGCCAAGCTAGATGGTATCTTTCAGCTGCTAAGAACTATGACTGAGAGACTGGAATGTTTGGAAAGTGTGCATAAGAAAGAAAACATTGACAAAAGGATTGATGAGACCATTGAACAAAAAGTTAAGGAATATATGCAGGAAGCAGAAGAGAGAAGTAAGAGAAAATTGAACATAATTGTGGCGAATCTGAGAGAGAGTGATAGAGAGACAGCAGAGGAATGGATCAGAGATGGGAGAAACAGAGTGCGAGAGCTGGCAAGAAAGATGCCAGATGTGGATGCAGATGAGATAGATAGCCCAGTCAGGTTGTGGGCCTTCAAAATAGGACAAAATGTCAAACCAAGTCTGTTGAGACTGGTGGTGAAGACTGAGGAACCTCGACAGCAAGATGACATCATATTAAATATGACTTCTGACACAAAAATTTTTTGTTCATAATTCCTTTAACCCCTCATTCTTGCGTTTCATATGAATACACTGTACTCTTTGGGAAGGTTCTTTACGGGAAGAAAAGGAAACATACTAAGTAATTCTGCACCACCAGCTAATACTTTTACAAAGACAACTCTGCAGCGGAGATACAAGCATCACGTGTTCAAAATTGGAGATTTATTCCCGTTTAGCGACGAAAACAACCTATGCCAAGCAACGGATCCGCTGCGATTATAGTGTGCGCCACGACACCTAAAGTCAATTTAGATCTTCCGAGAGCGTGAAGATCCAAAATATCTTGTGCGCTACTGATTTTCAGCGGTTGGCTTCGGGGCCTCGGTTCTAGAGCCCCCCCCCCCCCCCCCCCCCCCCTAAATAACTGAGGCCCCGACCAAGCTCTGCGTTTTTCAGCTAGCCTGTCCTAAATGACAGTAGAAGTCATTCTTAATTTTGTGGGCAGGCTTACAATATTTATTATGTGTAGGCTATCTTGAAATTATACCTATTCCATCATAATTTGTTAAGTTACAACACCTTTGTATGAAAAAAATTGTAAAAACAGGATGTGGATACACGCCCGTCCTAGCTTTCTCGTAAAGAATGTAATAGCGTGCCAGTTTAGCCTGCCTTAGCCAACAGGGACGTGAAAATAATGAGGTTTAATTTCGCACTTCCTTTACAAGAATACATGACGTTTTACCGTTTCGCAATAGTACACGCGCAATCTAAAACTTACGTCACTAAAAATATTATGTTGTATTATAGCAAAAACAATCGTGAAGGGAAAATCGTTACCTTGTGCTATGACAAAAGACGGCACTTCGTTGGTTCCACAATTTCATCCTAACGTGTCCAGTCTGTGAGTACCGCTGCGGATTTTGAGTTTACCTGCACCCATAGTATGAGGTAAATGTAAAACTAACTTCCTTCCTATCCTTTTGAATATATTCATTTCAGGATTTCACTTTCTATGTGCAACATTTCAAAGAAACTTATACAGCAAAAAGGTGGCTTTCGTTTGTTTCAGTAAGCTTAGCTGGCAGAAGTTAGAACTTTATGGTTAGGGCTGATAGACAACAGCAAACTAGTACACGTTTTCGCTAACGGAAAACAGATAGGATTCGGAGGGGTTTCATTCAATAACATGCATGCCCAGTCAAAGAGTGCCCACTGTGTTTCATACAGACAGTGTAACACAACCCTAACAGCAGCAAGCGTTCTACCTTTTTCAACATCAGAGGTGAAAGAAAACATGCGAGCGGCAACTGTGGAAGTGACGTTATTGGAGGTGATTGTGAGTCCTCCACAAGTCTGATACCTTAAGCGAGTTTGAATTGTCCGTTGTAAAGTTAGTCACAGAAAGAGCCGCTTTGCCCACGATTATCTTTTATTTGACTGAAGCGTTTTCCTATTTACCCGTTTTCGGCTTGTGCATATCGGACTGTTCTTGTTTTTGAAAAGTAACAATTTTTATCCTGCGCGCGCTACTATGTGTTTTATATAACAGAACTTAAACATACTTACTGCAAAGGAAGAAGGTCCTCAGAAGGTTTGGATTTGTTTCTTTGTGTGAGACAATTGTTGCTTTTTGTAATTAAATACAAATTCCAGAAATTAACACTCGGACGCACACTTTAATGTTAATTATTGATCATTGGTCCCTTCAGGGGGTCTTAGTGAGCTGAAGACGTTCATAGACCTGCTTTTAATTCACGTGGGGGACAATCCAATGGACATGGACAAGGTGCGAAACCTTCAGGCAGTCATCACGGGATACGCCCCTCTGCTCTTCCCGGCCGCCAGCGAACATATCTCGTTTCTCGGGTGCTGTCGTGCGGTCTTCCAGAAAATACGAGCTGATCCACATCTTCCAAAGAAACTTGTGAGTGTTCCTCGTCTTGTGCATTACATTATTGACTGGATGTTAGCGTGTATTCTTCTGACACAAGTCTTCCGGTTATATCGACAGACTAGGACTGAATTTCTAGGTAAAGAGGAAAATCCCTAATTTAATTGGATTTTGTCACTTTTGATATGCATGCATACATTTAGGCATTGAACCGTCTGCGTTGGGTTACTTCGAGGGTTACATCGTGGTATTGTAGTCCGATGAAGATGATTATCAGACCGACACGCCGAAGGAGCCGAGGTCTGATAACTCGCTTCAGGGGATTACAAACCACGATGTAACCAGAGAAGTAACCCAACAAAGACGGTTCAATGCCATTGTCGTCCAGTCTACATTACGCACTCTTTGAAATCTCGAGTTTGTGTCAGACGTTAGGAGTAAAACGCCAAATATTTCTGACGTCAGACTCTTCTATTCATAGGCTGAGTTTGTTAGCTAGCTTTGTACCTCCATAAATTTCTGAGAGATAAATAAATCAAGTTTGAAAACGAAAAGGTTCCGCATACAGCGATGCAAAACTATTAAATTTATTCATGTTTTAGCTCTAACAGAACTCTCCTAGCAAGCCTCAGGTGGTTATTGAAATGGAAGTACTCATTGACGAGAAAATTGCCGTGTTATGAACAGCGGTTGATATGACTAGTATTACAATGCATTGATTTAGTTTCAAAATCCGTCAACTTTGCATTCCAGTGACAATTTCATATTTAATTTATTTCATTATTATTATTAATATTATTATTATTATTATTACTATTATTATTATTATTATTATTATATTATTATTCATTTCAATATTTATTTGACTACCATTTTATATTGCGTGTTATGCCATATTTGTATGCGCTCAAGGAGTATAAGCTGTCAGTAGATATAGGTCAGGCTTATTTATCCATCTTGCTCGAATTGAAACGTTGACTGCACTGCACCATTTTCGACAACAGAGCTTTTAATTTAAACTAAAAAGACTTGCGCTGAAAAGAAAAAGAGGGCTGGGGGCGGGGGGCTAGGGGGGTGGGGGTGGGGGGGCGGGTCAGGGATAGGTGTGTGCACGTGTGTACGTATGGGAAAGGGAGTGAGAAAAATGCGAGCGGCCGGTTATTTTGGCTAGCAACTACAAGACCCACCCACATCCCTTTGCACCATACTTCTATTCTTTTGTTGTCTATACTAGTTTACTGATAACTACTTCATGTTTTTTCCTTAGTTTTGTTTGTTGTTGGCTGCAACATTGGTCCTTTGTTTTAATTAAATATACATATGAATCTTACCGTGCTTTGAAAGTCGCAACCAAACATGTGTATGGATTGTTTTTCTGTTTGTTTTATTTTTTTCTGCAGTGTCTTGTGTTTAGACTTTTAAAAAAAAATGTTCAGTTGGTTTTGTTGGGATGTATTATAACGATGTGTTGTGAGAAAAGGATAAAAATATAGTGAATTATATCATCAGGTACTTGAGATTTTTTAACTATGTAACGCACGCAGACTTGCCCCCAGTCGCACGTACAGACTGTCGCACAACAGACGCATACACCGCCACTGACTCAGACGGGCGCATTCACGCGGTAAAACACAACTCACGGGTTTTCTTTCTAACGAAGACTTTTATACAAGATAAATAAAGAAAACGCTCAAAACATTATCAAACTATTTTCACCACACCTTCCCAACTACCAGCATCCAAACATCACATCCACATACACACTATCAATGCCAGGCGAGGTAGTAGTATCTCACACTCCAACTGTTTGGTGTTCTCGCCTGGTTACGTTCAGTCCTTTCACGTCTAGGCGTGCAAGTCCTTCGTACGCTCCCGAGTCGTCCCGTCCCTCGTACCACCCCACCCGGGTCTGCCCTGGGGGACTTGGGTGGGGTTAGGTATTTTTTAGTTCCCAGGGTCACCCTGGTCAGCCCCACAGGGTGGGTTTTTCTCTCTATTCTGGGGCATGTGTTTCTGTCTACCCTTTGTCCATTCACCTGTATTTGCCTTTTAAAACTCTCCCTACTGTCTGCACTGCCTGTAGCTCTTGATATTGGATGTGTGTTGCTAAATGGTCTTAGCTTTATTTAGCCCCATGTGTTAGGTTTATTTAACGTATTTGACCGGCTGGCGACATACATTCAATGTTCTGTTTATTTATTTTTTTTTCACAAGCAGTGCCGGCACGTCCTGAGAAAGCCTTGTTGCTGTCGGGACGTTAAGCAATGTACAATCAATCAATCAAAAAACTTTTCTTCCTTTTTGTCTTTATTTGTTTACATGTAACCTCTCAAGACCACATTTACCCCACCCGGGTCTGCCCTGCGGGACTTGGGTGGGGTTAGGTAATTTTTAGTTCCCAGGGTCACCCTGGTCAGCCCCACAGGGTGGGTTTTTCTCTCTATTCTGGGGCATGTGTTTCTGTCTACCCTTTATCCATTCACCTGTATTTTCCTTTTTAAAACTCTCCCTACTGTCTGCACTGCCTGTAGCTCTTGATATTGGATGTGTGTTGCTAAATGGTCTTAGCTTTATTTAGGCCCCATGTGTTAGGTTTATTTAATGTATTTGACCGGCTGGCGACATACATTCAATGTTCTGTTTATTTTTTTTTTCACAAGCAGTGCAGGCACGTCCTGAGAAAGCCTTGTTGCTGTCAGGACGTTAAGCAATGTACAATCAATCAACCGTCCCTCGTACCGTGGACGTCCTCGTAGCTCGTACCGTATAGCGCAGTCCTCGCTGTGACCCGGGTGTCTCGGCACTGGTCGCTCACTCCCTGAGTGAAGAGATGGAGAGATGACCTCGCATTAGGTCCCTCCAACCTCCGACAAGCACTCTGAACAATAATAAAGTCCTAAATCGTAACACTTGCTAAACACACACACATTGGATAATATGAGATACATTACGTAACCGGGCTGATACAAATAACTCACACGTTCATTCACACACACACACACACGTGCTTCATAACCCGAACTACTTTCGTAACACCCCATAACTCTGTCACTATCTTGAAACAGACTATAACCTAACACTCTCGCTGTACGTTATCCCATACGCTGGAAAAAGACTACACTTAACCACGTACTATGTTCATAACGACTTAGGCATACACCCCTCACATTCCTTAGTTATCCATCTCGGTAAATAACTGTATACGAAAAACACCGGTTACCTCAATGAATTCCAAACCAACATACTGAACCAAACCAGTCAACACTATACAACCGAATTAACTCCTATTAACGCATACTATCTTTAACGCAATAACCATCATTAATACGTATAGAAACATACCTGAATTCTAGGTTTTAGAGCCTTGGAATACGGGCTAAGGTATCTCACACACGTCTGTCCACACTGACAGGAAAGCCCCGTACTAACTTATTTAGACCTCTGACAGACTGAGCTCTCGCGTAAAACTCACTAAAGCTCCCCGTGCTAACCGTTTCCTAAAGATTCCAAGTGGCCCACGTGCCACCACGGACAATCTTCACAAAACAAACCGTCCCAAAACTGTACCGTATTAAACCTACCGTGTGAACCCTTTGCGTGAGCATAGAGTTTCATCACAATTTCCCCTTCCTCGGGAAAAAAAGAAACGACCGAGTTTCTTTTTAAGAACACTGGACGCAATACATTATTACTACTAAGAAAAGAACTAAACAACAGCCTTAAAATTCAACACACACTTTGTGATCGCACTGCGAACGCGACAAGAGATCAGCAAACGTGTTCTGCGAACCGGGAAGCCCCTCAATTTCGAACTGAAACCCCTGCAGCGTCAACGACCACCGCATCAAACTCGCGTTCTGGAAACGGCCGGACATAAGGTATGCCAGTGGTTGAAGATCTGTCTGCAGGCAAAACACACAACCCCACAAATATCTCTGGAGTTTCGAAATAACCCACACAATAGCCAGGCATTCTCGTTAAATTGTGCTGTAGCGCGTCTCTCTATCTAAGAGTTTTTGACTCGCGTAGCAAACGGGGTGGCGAGTGTCTTCTCTGTCCTGCAACAAGACACCCCCTATCCCCGTAGAGCTAGCATCAGTCTGAACCAGGAAAAGTAGGCGCAGGTCCGGCAAAATGAGTACCGGCCCGCAAGAAAGGATCACCTGGATCCGGTGTAAAGCGGTCGTGCACTCCGGTGTCCAAACCAGTTTACGCCTACCGCCGCCCGCGACGAGGTCGCTAATCGCCGAGGTTAGCGTCGTGAAATCCGGCACATACCGACGGTAGTACCCGATCAGTCCCAACAGGGACCGCACCTGCCGCGTCGTAGTCGGTGCCGGGATCGCAAGGATTTTCTTAACCTTATCATCCACCGGCTGGAGTACCCCACGACCCACTTGGTGGCCGAGAAACTCCACAACGCGGAAACCAGCGTAGATCTTAGTCGGCCTCGCTGTTAATCCCGCTTCCTACAGTCGAGACATTACGGACGCAACGTTTCGCACGTGATGATCCCCGCTGTCGTGGCACCTGAGTCGCGCAAAACAGTAACTACGACTCCATTCACCCTCCCGTCCACTATCGGTAGGAACTCACACACACACACACACACACACACACACACACACACACACACACACACACACACACACAGAGAGAGAGAGAGAGAGAGATAGTGTCGCGCTTTCAGAAAAGCATGCCGGTGACAGGATATAGCTAGTTTGGAGAAAGACATTGGATGAATTCGTTAGCTATCTTTGTGCGCTTTCAAATTCTTCAGTAACAATTAATTCTTTTCAACAATAAAGAAAAACAAAAATTAAAGAAATAAAACAGTAAAAAAAACCTTGACTTCTGGAGTACGTCAGACAGTTGTGGTGACGTAAAAGAAACAAATCCGCCACCACGCATACATCGACTCAATACTCTAAATCTGACGCAAATCTCTCTCTCTCTCTCTCTCTCTCTCTCTCTCTCTCTCTCTCTCTCTCTCTCTCTCTCGTTCTCTCTCTCTCTCTCTCTCTCTCTCTCTCTCTCTCTCTCTCTCTCTCTCTCTCTCTCTCTCTCTCTCTATTATATCATTACCAGTCAGGTTTTCGTCCCAAGCATTCATGCCACACTGCACTCGCACGAATAGTGAATTCGTGGGTCAACAGCATAAATGATAATAAAATGGCTGGTGCTGTCTTCTTGGATCTAAGAAAAGCGTTTGATCTTATCGATCATACCATCTTATTGAAAAAGCTTGCCACCTACTTAAACAAAAAGAGCCCCTCAGCTCTTTCGTTTCTGAACTCCTATCTTACAAAAAGAACACAAACAGTCTACGTCAATGGAAAATGTTCTTCTGAACAATTTGTGGAGTATGGAGTGCCCCAGGGGTCTATTTTAGGCCCACTACTGTTTTGTATCTTCGTTAACGATCTACCGTTACATGTAACGTGTACTGAGGCTGAGTGTGACATGTTTGCCGACGACTCAACATTACATTCCGCTGGTAAAACTGTGCCTGAAATTGCAAATAATCTTCAAGAGAGTCTTCATAAAGTCTCTCGGTGGTGTAATGAAAATCGCATGCTTTTAAATCCCACAAAAAACAAAAAGCATGCTTATCACAACCCGCCAGAAACATCAGCTCAAACCTCCATCACTCAACATTTCTATGGACTCCATCTCAGTTGAGCAGGTCAGTCAACACCGCCTGCTTGGAGTAATAATAGATGATGATCTAAGCTGGCATAACCACCATATTATATGAGAAAACATTTGTCCAAAAAGTTGTTTCTAATTTCCAAACTTTAAACGATCATTGACCTTAAGACGCACAAACTATTTTTTAATGCCTACATTAAACCACACATTGATTATGCCTCAACAATATGGGATGGCTGCAGTGAAAATCACTTCAAGAAGATAAGCTCATTATACAAGCGCGCTGCTAAGCTTATCCTCCCTGATCCGTCTTTATCCACTGATGCCAAGCTGCAGGCCGTCGGACTTCTTCCTCTGGTTAAGCACCTCGCACTAAACAAATGTGTACTGATGCACAAAATTCTTAACGGGAAAGCTCCACCTTACTTATCTAGTCTTTTTTCGCCAACTGAAAAAAAAAAACCAAAAAACAAAAAACAAAAAACAGCACCTCCAGAAACAGTCTCTCTATAAAAATGCCCCGTATAGACCTGTTCAAATCTAGCCTGTCTTATTCAGGTGCTCTTTTATGGAATTCACTTCCTCCCACTATTCAACAAACCACGTCCCTCTCTCTGTTTAAAAGTAGAGTACATGATTACCTTTCTAAGACAACGTTATGCTGATCCTTTCTTTTTCTTTGTTTTTCGACGTAATACGCTTCATGTTTTTAAATTTTTGCTATTTTTTTCACTCCATCTAGCCTCCAAATTGTTTGTTCTGTTTTCTAACTTGTTTTTGATAGTACACAAAATATCATACCTACTTATATGTTAGATAATTATGTGCCCACGTACGTGTGTATGTGTATGTACAAAAGTGCGCATGTGCACGAGTACATGTATATGTGTGTCTGTGTGCGTGTGTGTATGCGTGTGTGTGACGTTTATTATTAGTTAGGTTTTGTTGTTTGGTTGGTGTTCCTTTTTTTTAAAAAGTAGTTTAGCAAGGACAGATTGTAAGAAAGGCCTGCGCGCCTAATATCTCAATCCTTGGAAAATAAAATTTCGTTCGTTCGTTCGTTCTCTCTCACAAACATGCGCGCATCTCCTGGAGGCATAGACCTGTGCCTCTTGGAGATGTTTGGAGCGCGCGTGCGCACACTCACGCACTAACACACACACACACACACACACACACACACACACACACACACACACACACACACACACACACACACACACACACACACATCGACGCGCTTTCAGAAGAGCATGCAAGTGACCCGTGTACTTAGTATATTATGTAGTTAGGTAAAGTCAACCTGCTTTCACACAAATTATAGCAGACTGAAATTGTACCGTGAAATTTTAGTTTTGTCAACATTTTCTAAAGCCTATGAAGCGAAGGTGAAATTTATATCACGTAAAATATAAAATTTCGTAAAAACTAAAACTTACGTCATGACAAATGACGTTTGACAAACCAATGACGCGTATGTACTGCGCCCCTTATAGAACTCACTGATGCATTGACAGATCTGCGAGTCTTTTTCAATAGGAGATATTCCAACATCAGAATCAGGTCAAAGACAAAAGGTAGAGACCCTTGACAGCGAGGACAGCTCTCATATAGAAGGGACTTTGTGGGTTATGGTTTATCCCATCTTGTTTGATTATTGTATTGAAAATAGGGTAGACTTTGAAATGGGGCTGGTCGGAGGGCATTCCGGAGAATGAACACGATGTGCTGGGCGTGCGAGCCCCAAATTCTGGCAAAAAAGTAACAAGATAAAAATGAAGTCACGTCTAGCTACGCAAACCTTGCTAAAGAACGTCTGTTTGGCGCCAAAGCGCCGTATGTGTGTGTGTGTGTGTGTGTGTGTGTGTGTGTGTGTGTGTGTGTGTGTGTGTGTGTGTGTGTGTGTGTGTGTGTGTGTGTGTGTGTGTGTGTGTGTGACAGCGACTAGAGTGCGCGTTTGAGAACGGACAAGCTTGAAATTGCATATTGTCCCTAAAAGAATAATGTCGAGGTATTTTAAAAAATTATTATTATTATTATTATTATTATTATTATTATTATTATTATTATTATTATTATTATTATTATTATTATTATTTTGATTTTAAATCTCATTGGCGAGAAAATGTCCGTTTCACAAAAAACGGTTGATCCACTCTGGAGAACGTAATTTGTCTTATTTTTACTAGATATTTCGCACAAAGCTAGATAAAAAGGAGATATTGAATGAGTTCATTAACCAGCGTTGTACCTCTCAAACTTTTGAGTGATAATTAAATATTTAAAAAAATATATAATATATTTTCACGTTTTGGGGCTTAATGTCACGAATTATGTAGGATTAATCTTAATACAATTGAATCTTTTTTAACGGAAAAAACCCAACAAAAAAAAATAAACCAACAAAACAACAACAACAATTTTCTTATTAAATAATTGCATGATTTTCATATACAGTATTTATATATGCCTACAGTTTCTGTCGGCTGTCGGGTACGATTAGGCCAATTGTGGCCTATGTGCCCTAGCTGTGAAAGTCAGACAATTTCTGCACCACTTTTTCGGAGTCATTGTAAAAGATCTAATATAACTTTAATTTTTCTTTTACAAAAAAACAAATAAAAAACAAAACAAAATAAAAACAAACAAAGACACAAAAAAGACTGTCTTCTCATTAATACTCGCATGATTTTTCATAAACAAAGTTTACATAAGCCTGCTGTTTGTCCCGCCCTCCGGGTAGGATTTGGTCAAATTGTGACCTGTAAGCGCTAGGTGTGAAAATCAGCAAGAAAATTGCAAAGTTTGATCATCTAATACGTCAACTGTTAGTACAACGATGAGTGACGTATTTCATCGAGTCGTCACTATAAACACGGCGTCTTAGGACTAATCATGCCATGACGTAGAGCTTGAAGTCAACGTCATTTCGCTGCTCGTGCTATTATTCCTCTTCGGAATAGTTATGCTACGCCAGACCACAGAGCTTACGAATGGCGGGAATCGCCGTGTGTCCGTCTTTATTTCTGTGTGCCAGTGTGTGTGGATCAGAGGGTTGGTTAGAGTAGAAGGAGATGGATTTCTGTCGCTACACGAGCCCACCGCAGAGCTTACTAATGGCGGGAAGCGCTGTGTATCCGTCTTTATTTGTGTGCGCCAGCGTGTGTGTTGATCAGAGGTTGGCTTAGAGAGGAGGGAAATGGATCAGCATAATAAGCCTAAAAATATGAACAACTCTGAATGTTCCTAAAGATCAACACATGTGAGCTCCAAACAATACGGTAGATTTTGGGATGAAATCTTCATCTTTTTTTTTTAAATAGGAAAGCACAGTGCACCTTATGGACTGGTTCGAGGAAATTCACCAGCTGCATGGATCAGTTGAAAAGTCCGCCCTGACTCAAGTGGAAAGCATAACCAGTCGAGGGATTCTCAAGATGGGAAACGTGCGTCAGCACAAAAAGAAAGGAATGGTATGGAAGCTGCTGTAATTTTACTGTATATTGTCAGATTTGCTTATAAGAAGGTCAGACATATTAAAAGTCGGATTATAATAAAGCTTTCGGGTAGGTCCCCGCAAAATTTTGGCTCACGTGCGAAGGAAAAGTGAGTCTGTGTTCTGGGCCAGTGGTCGTCCGTCCGTCGTCTGTCCGCCGTCGTCCTTGGTAAACGTTAACGTTAGCATTTTTAATATTCCAGCCACAGGGATACTTTGTGGCATGGCCTTTATAAACATACCAATTTGAGTGACCTCTCACGGTCAAAGGGGATCCGGATATAGGTAAAAAAATAGCCATATTTTGACAAAATTAATTTTTTCTCAAATACTATTCACAACGTCAAACCCAAACGTGTTGCAAAGATACCTGATGGTAAGATCTTTCTATGCATACTAATTTGGTTGACCACTCGGAAAGGTCAAGAGTCACAAGAGATCAAGAAATAGGTGAAAAAAATAGCCATATTTGACAAGAAAACGTTTTTCTCAAATACTATTAACTTTAAATAGTGGGGGGCTTTAGGGTGTTATTTGAGGGTATCCTGCAAATCGTGTTAAAAACAAACTGAATGTTGTATTTCGACATCAGGGATTGATTTGAGCGTGGGGCCCACGGTGTCACTCAACCGGAAGTGGGTGTGGTCGGCTCCAAAAGTAGGTCACTGAAATATTTAAATAATTTTCTAGACGCTGGAATATTACTGGTTTTTAACAATAAAAGCATAAGCAAATTACATACACTAATGAAAAGAAAAGGGGAGACTGCCAGTGCTAATATTTTAGGAAGGTTACAAATTAAAGTAGGTAATAGCACTGTCAGGGGAGAGAAGTAGTCGATCATGTACACTTCTCTCCCCTGACGGTGCTATTACCTACTTTAATTTGTAACCTGCATACACTAATGTTTGTGTCATTCCTACATACAGGAAATTACTAGAAATGTTAATTAGAACCTGATAGCAAGAGTAAATTGGTAGAATTGAATTAATTAGGTCACCTTGTCCTACTTTTTATAGATATTTTTGTCTGCACGGTTTCATACCCACAATATGTCTTGAAATGTCTGTTTGTTGTATACAGGCTATGTTTTTTTTATTGTTGTAATGAACATTTACTTTATGACGATCAAGTCACGACAGAAGCGGATGCATATCCAGCCTCATTAAAGTGGAATTTTAACATTTATAGAAAGGATTGAAGCTAAAACAATGTGCTTGTCTTATATCATTGTTCTAAATATTAGATGTTGTTATGAAAAAATAACAATACACAAAGAATTTAAAATCTAGGTCATTGACTAATGAGGCCATCTTGACCTGATTGGTTTCCTCTTAACGTGAACAACTACGGTAATATTCAGCTGCTGACAGAATTGCGCTTGATGGCTTCTAATTAAACTTAATTACGAGTTTAATGTATCATATTAAATGATACAAATCACAAAATACACCGTAAGATTATGAAAACTAAAATATATGTAGACCACGTTACCTTCCAGTCACAATATTATGTACAACACGTGCCCAGGGAAATCTGGCCATATATTTCACAGTTTTGTGGCACTTCTGTTGCATTTTGTTATACTTCTACTTAAATTCTTTGAAAAATACTACTACCACTCCTACTACTACCACTACTAATGTTAATAATAATAATAATAATAATAATAATAATAATAATAATAACCGGATCTAGATAATAAATGCACAACTGTTTTCAAAAGACTCATTTAAATACATTATATATATATGTAAGTGATTGTTTTGACGGTCCTTTACAGTGACAACATGCTTGCTATGAAAGAACAGATGCGGATCCAGTGTGAGATTTGGGGTTGGGGTGCTAGCTGTAAATGCACAATTCTATTTATGTACAGCGCTTTGTCGTATCGTATGTTTCAAAATCTCATCCACAAACTGCACAATGCTGTAACGTTAGGCTAGCTTTCCTACATTTACATCTTCCACAACGAATGACATCCTTGTTTCTGAGAACAGCTTATCAGTTCATATCACGACTGTTCTGCGTGTAGTAATGTCGATGTCTTTAAAGGCACCTATCATAAAAGTTTCGGAGCGCTGTTCTCTCTTGCAGCTCCAATTTGTTTGAAGTTTTCTCTTGGACATTCTTGTGTAACCCCACTCAGCAGGACTTGGCAGGTGCAGCGTTTTCTGCGAGCAATGTATCCACGTGTGTCCCTCTTGATACATTGCAAATTTTCTTTTCTTGGTGTGAAAGTTTTTGTTTTGACATCACCTATGAGTGAACAGACAGAATAGAAAACAATGTGCTGTACATTTTTATATCCTGAATTTTTGTTTCGTAATTTTGGAAAATAGTACTTATTTGGACACATTATTTACACATAGAACGAATCTACATCAGACAAAACAACCTGATTGGTGTAAATGTATTCAACGGTGACCAACTATGTAATGTATATATTTATTATGCCGGACATAATTGAGAGTGGTAAAGTAACATAGGTACTTATCTCAGCTCTGATAATACACATTACTAAAACGGAACGACCACACAACTTGACGTAGTGTTTTTGGCCTCCTGCAAAACTATAACATATTTACCATAAGGAAAATTCGAGCTATTCTAGCATCTTCGGTTTACCATACATTACCACCATTCTACAACAAAGGTGGCGAGAACTTTCCATCATAGAGGTCCGTTGATAGTAGCATTGACTAATGCAAATCCACTGCGCCACCGCGTGCGCGTCAGCGCCTATACTAAGCTCAAGACAAAATACAAGGGAGGAAACGAACGGCACACGCGAAAGACGATGCACTGTGATTCCAGAGCAGTTTCAACCCTCAAAGCAACCAGCCTCCTAAAACCCCGAACTGAACAAACTCAGTAGATATTTTGCCACAAATCTACACCAACCTTGCCCGCGGATCATAACCGATAGTTTAGTATCGATGCTTTTTGCAAAGTGAAGCATCATTTTTGCAGACGCCCATCGTAAGGTTTTAGATGCGGCCGAAAGTACGCAACATGCTCATTTTTCATTGGTTTATGTAAATTAGCATATCCGATGAAATTAAAACAAGAGTGCGTCTTATGTCGACATGAACTTTTGACCCGGGCTGCACGCAGCAGTCGCTTTAGTAGTCTAAGAGCTAGCCCGATCTACCGTGCACCCTCCGGCCCTTCCCCCCCCTCCCCCCCGCCCCCCACACCAGTACTCAATAAGATGGGTTTCAAAGTGTACCTTAGTATGTCCGGAGATGTTTAAGCAATGTTCCCGTAAAATCCGTAGGAACACACCAGAGATATAGCCGATGACGCAAGGATACCCCCATTCACGCTCTTCGCGGATGCTAAAATGAGATTGAGAAACATTTTCCTCTAAATAAATCTGAATTCATTCCAGAAGCCCAAATCAGGTATTATTATGTATGTTAAGGCACACCTTCTGCGTCCTCTGCAAAAAAACAGAATTAAAAATATATTGAATCTGTGGCCATTTCCTGAAAATCGTAAAAAAAAAAAAAAAAGAACACAAAAATGATGTGTCAGATGCCTTCAGACATTTTCTATAGCACTGGCAGTCCGTTTTCAGGCTTACATCATTAAAACAGGATGTCACAATTATTATAAACTTGACTAGGTGATGTTGTGATCACTATGAGTGCCACATTGATTGATTTTGTATCCCTACCACCAAGTTGTAAAAATACACAAAATTAATTAGAAAAAAATACTAAAGTTATTCCATTTCATTTTGACCTCTCTTTGCGTATTAAGTTTCAATAATGTGAGCATAAAGTGCAAGAAAATGATGAAAGTCGGCATCCTTATTGATACGTTTGTGGTGAATGATAGCTTTTTCCAATTTAAAATTGTCAAATTAGGAAACGTACGTTGTATCCGATGCCCTCAGAAATTTTGTATACAACTGATAGGCCTTTTTTAGGTTTTAATGGTTAGGATAGAGTACCGCAGTTACTCCCAACCTGATTTTATGATGTTGTGATTCATTTAGGGGCCACAGGGGCTGAATCTGCTGCCCTACCCCCATTTTACCAGTACACAAAGCAACGCAAAATGGTCATAAAAATTGATTATGTCATACTCCTATGTTTAAATATTTTTGTTGCCAGTTTTCTTAACAAGGTATGCACATTGAGCATACAATTTGTGATCATTTCATTAATTTCAATGTGACCCATCAATTTAATTGTAATTCTTTTTTGTTAAACCATAAAAAGGGGGAAACGTCTGTAAGCAGGGGCTGCCGTTGAAGAACTTTCTCTTTAATAGAACAGCCAGACTGTAGTAAACGGCACATTCAGCAGTCTTGTCAAACTCAGGGAAGGTGTACCTCAGGGAGGTGATGTGTCTGATGCTGTTCTTGGTCTACATTAATAATAATAATTTAAATAATAATAATTGCGGTATTTATAATGCGCTTATCTTATAATAATTATAACTCTAAGCGCGCACTCACAACTCACGCACGCATGCGCAGGCTTTAGACAACGACTCACGTACTACAAATAGTGAAATACATTACGACAGTCAGCTTGGGGTGGGGAGTGTGGTGGTATAGTGCTAGAACTGTTGAAAGAGGTGAGTTTTGAGGGCGGACTGGAAGGAGGAGAGAGAGTGTTTCTGACGGAGAGAGAGTGGGAGAGTGTTCCAGGTGGATGGACCGTATACTGAGAAGGAGCGGGGCCCGAAAGTGCTGAGTTTGGTGCGGGGGATGTGGAGGCGGAGAGGGTCGGAGGCGGAGCGGAGGGAGCGGGGAGGAGTGTAGGGGTGAAGTAAGTTTGAGAGATAGGCAGGAGCGCAGTTGTTCAGGGATTTTTAGCAGAGAGCTTGTATTGGATGCGTTGGGGGATGGGAAGCCAGTGAAGGAGTTTGAGCAGGGGAGTGATGTGGTCGGATTTTTTCTTTCCGAGGACGAGGTGGGCAGCATTGTTCTGGACGCGCTGGAGAGTGAAAGTGGTGGAGTGAGGGAGGCCGGAAAGGAGAGAGTTGCAGTAGTCGATGCGAGATAGGATAAGAGAGACAGCAAGTTTGGTGGCAGCTTAATGACATCAGTACAGTACAGCAGTACCAAGGTTCGTCTTGAACATCCTCCATGCGGATGACTTTGCAGTGTGGAGCGCAGCAGAACATACTGAAAGAGCATCCTGCAGAATCCAGGATGCTGCCAATAGAGTCAGCAGCTGGACTGAAAGATGACCACTCAAACTGAGCTAGACCATCTCTTTCAGTCAGATGGAAGAGGTCACCTTGAAAACTGGAGACCTTCCAGTACCAAAGACAGACAGGCCAACTTTATTGGCAACAAATAAATTACTGGATTCAGGTGGAGACCTAACATCGAAGCCATGGAAGCTAGAGTTGCGGGAAAAACGTCTCTGATAACTGGTGGGGACCACATTTGCGCAAATTACAGCAACAACCTGGCGCAAGCAAAAACCAGTTCGGTCAGACCAGTAGTGGGGTACCAAGATACTTCGACAATATGAAACACTCCCTGCAAAACCAAAACTGCCAGGCTTGACAATATGCAGAACATGGGTCATTTTCATGATGCAGTGACATTCTTAGAGCTATATGGAGTATTTCTTAACATTGTTTTCCCTGTTAGGAACAATGAAACTTGATTACGCATATTCATATTTACACCTTTCTAGACGAAAATAAATGAGAAGAAAAGACCATACTAGACACGCCTTACGCTAGATAAAATATCTCCTAAAAGACCAGCTAGTTTCACTCATTCAGTCGATCATATTTGCCCTTTTTCTCCAATAAACAAACAGCAAACAAACAAATTGGTCACATTTTGATCAGAATACAGTCCAACGTTCCACATATTTTACGGACAATAAAGTGATCGTAGACACGACAACTCCCTGAGATGCATCTTCCCTGAGTTTGACAAGACTGCTGAGTGTGCAGTCGACTTCAATCATGCAATTCTGTTGAAGAGAAAGTCTTTCAGCCATCAGTACATCATGCCTCCAAATCCAGACAGTAGAAGCTTTAGCAGCAGCCCCTTTTTACAGACTCCCCCGCCACCCCCTGCCCCCCCCCCCCTTTTATGTTCTTAATCCAAAATAGTTACAAATAAATTGATGGGTCACATTGGAATTAATGAAATGATCACAGATTTTTATACTCAATATGCATACTTTGTTAAGAAAACTGGAAACAAAAATATTTAAACAGAGGTGTATGACGTAAGCATTTTTTAAAAAAAATCCTTTTGCGTTCCTGTGTGTACTGGCAAAAATGGGGGTAGGGCAGGAGACTCAGTCACTGTGGACCTAAATGCATCACAGCATCATAAAATCAGGTTGGGAGTAACTGTGGTACTCTATCCTAACCAATAAAACCTTAAAAAAAACCTATCAGTAGTATACAAAATTTTTGAGGGCATCGGAAACATTTTTTTTTCTTTTTCGATTTCACGGAAATGGCCATTTACTGGGTGCACAAATACCATCACTGTGAGCCACAGATCCACTATTTTTTCATTCTGGTTTTGCTGAGGACGCAGAAGGTATGCCTTAACATAATATTGCCTGATTTGGGCTCCTGTAATAAATTCTGATTTATTTAGTGGAAAATGTTTCTCAAGCTCACTTTAGGATTCGCGAAGAGTGTGAATGCGGGTACCTTTGTGCCATCGGCTATATCTCTGGTGTGTTCCTAAGGATTTTAGGGGAAATTGGCTTAAACATCTCAGGACATTCTAAGGTACACTTTGAAACCCATCTTATTGAGTACTGTGGGGGAGCGGGGTGGGGGGGGGGGGGGGTGCACGGTAGCCCAGACTGGCTTATGGAGTACAAGTACGTATTTCCCAGCCCAAAAAGGTCTAATTTAATGGAGTCTGGTTTAAACCCTGCTCAGTTGTCAATATCTTTTCGAGTAATTCTCTTCGACTTTAGAGTAAACACGGCAGAAAACAATGAATGCATTGCAGTGCATAGAGGCCTCTTTCACGGCTCTCTACTAAAGGGTTTAACGTTCAACTCAAGATGTTGAGAAAGAGGTCCGTGCATGCTGGGATACTTCCGGCCAAACATCTTTCGCGGGCGTGTTCATTTCCACCCTTGTATTTTGTCTTGAGCTTAGTATAGGCGGTGGCGCGCACGCGGTGGCGCAGTGGATTTGCATTAGTCAAAGCTACTATCAACTGACAGTGATGTCATTAGTTTAATTAATATTTGTGGCTTAATTAAGATGCTGTGAACGTGCGTCCCACACTTAAAAACTCATGTATGATATGTTTACAGCAGTATGTGGTGATTAGTTTGTCTCTAACATTCAGTGCAGGGTTTATATGTTAACTCCTCCCACTAAACCCAAACTTGATATAGAGATACCTGATGGTAAGACCTATCTATGCATACTACTTTGGATGACCCATCAGAAAGGTCAAGGGTCACAAGAGGTCGGCAAATGTGTGTAAAAAGCCAATTTTTGATAGAATTGTAGTTATTATCAACATGTCTGCATACTTTTCAATCAAATTTGGCAGAAAGGTAGCTGATGATAAGACCTTCCTATGCATACTAATTTAGTCGACTCATCGCAAAGGTCAAGGGTTTGACAAATTTTGAGAAAACGTGGAAAGGAAGAAGAAAATAAGGCCTGATATTAATGATATACTGTGTCCAAAGCTGTTCTGCTACCTGAAAGTACGTGGCAACTTTGAAGCAAAGCGTCACCATTTGACGTTTATCTTCGAATCAACCCACTCGGGACCGGAAGCCATCCTTGTTTTTAAATTTGCGGTGGAAAAACACACGGTGAAATCATGAGACCAGTCATGTGATCCCCAGTCTAAGAATAGTAACGTGCGTGCAATTGGAAAAGAGCAATCCAGACCAAAAAGGTGACTGCCAATTGGAAAAGAGCTCGTCCACGCGGAATCGAAAGAGCAGACGACAATAAAGATAATGCGTTTTTAAGTACATCTCCATTGTCTGTTATTTACCATAGTACGTGTGCGTGCGCGCGCGCGCGCGCGCGCGCGCGCGCGCGTGTGTGTGTGTGTGTGTGTGTGTGTGTGTGTGTGTGTGTGTGTGTGTGTGTGTGTGTGTGTGTGTATGGGTGGGCGAGATATGGCCTCTTGTGCCTACTGTGGCAGTAACGTCACCAGAAGGACTCTTAAATATGGTTTTATCGACGGATAAACTCTTTTACTTCATGCGATATTATTTCGGAGACAGCAAGACGTATTTTAAATGGTAAGAGTCCGTCTAAAACTTACGTCTGCATAAATTACAGGCACTTCTTCAGGAAACGAAAGGCTGCACCAAGGAAAAGCGCTTGGAGTCTCTGTTGTGTTATTAACGTGTAGGCCGGAGTCGTGGCGCGGCGCTAAACGACAGAACTTTTAAAGAAGACAGGAAGGAACAACAACAACAACAACAACAACAAAATGCAACCTACCTGGCGCTCCTACCCATGTAGTACGTTCTAGTCAATGCACACGCCGCTGACAGCTACTGCTATGTGAAAGAGTTCAGAGCTCCCGCCATTGTGTCCCATATTTTAGGATAAATAACAAGATTCCACGTCATTAGCATATAATGACGGTAACAAGAAAGCATTTACGTAGCTAGACTGCAGAATGACGTCAGACTCATATAGTCTGTACATATTTTTTTTTGACGTCGCATTATAGTAGCGTATACCGTGGTAATTTTGGGAAAACACTAAGAGAAGACTCTCTTTGTTGAGAAACAGGAAAATGATGAGCGATTCAATACAATTAGTTACTATTTTTACAGATGACAGTCTGCGGCGGAGATAAATATCTCACTTGCTCAAAATAGCCCTTTTTTCTTTTTTTTATTTTTTATTTTATTTTTTTATTTTATTTTTTTTTTTTTTTGGGGGGGGGGGGGAGGGTCTAACGACGAGCTCAAATCACCCCCAAGAAACGGGTCTGCTAAAGTTGCGGTGTCGACCATGAAATCTGTGGAGAACTTGGACTTTCCGATAGCATAAGGATCCCCAATATCTTATGCGTCACCGCCATATCATCCAGTAAGTTAGTGCGTCACCGATTTTGAGTGCATGGAATCGGAGCCTCAGTCCCTGAACCCAAATAAAAAACGGAGGCTCCGGCCGGAGTTAGCCATCTGGGCGCTGCAATAACAGCCACAAAACTTGTCTGTATATAGTATGCTTTAACTATACATTGTATGCTAAAGTTAAAATCATTCCATTGCGTCGTATATTTCTTTGCTGGTCAATACTGCATTGTATCACGAGAAGAAGCCCAAGTAGGTCAGAAAGATAATGTGGACGAGTCATATACGTGAGCCACTAGGGACTTTGTGGCTCCGTTTGACTGAATACATTAATCTAACCAGTCACGTTAACCAGTTTGGAACCTTAAAGGACGCACGTCTTAATTTCGTTAATTTGGGGGATACATGTTACGTTTGTGGTTGTGTTGTTCTTTCAGAGCATGTGTGTGTTAATCATAGGAAAGATCCGATATTCATTTGAGTTATTTTGGATAAGAATTACGTACCTTTTCAGTAGGATTCATTTTCTTTTGCATGGAGAATTGCAATCGATTTTTGTTGTGGCGTAGTTTCGCTACAGTGTTGCAAAGTTTGACATACATTAGACTGGAAGGTTTGAGCAGGGTCGCGATCTTTCTAGTGACCTCAGATATGACGTCAAAGTTGTCGGCAACATTTCGTAACATTGTATCAAAGGCGCTTAGATGGTCGTGGGAATTTGTAGTTATTTCTAGAGCATTCTTTTTTTTTAATGAATATTAATAAGTTTTGGTTACGTTTTCTTTTCTGATTGGTTGTGTTGTGCGAATTTGCTGGATTATTCTGGAAATCTATAATAGTATGAAAGAGCGTGTTAGGAAATATGTGTGTACATTGTATGAGAGACGCAGTGTGTCAAAAGTGTTGATGCATTGTAGAGGAGACAGTGTATCAGTGTTGGTGCATTTGTGAATGCATTGTGCTGAGAACGCATCGCTGCAATAAAATATTTTTGGAACTGATACTCCATTGTGGTCTACATCCTTGTGCCACGTGTGGCGAATTGCAGCTGAGTGAAGTTTTCTTACAAGAACCCTACGTGCGTGCATCTGGTGTGATTGTAGCATATTGTATCAAACTAGCACGTAAAAGTACACTTTAAAAAGGTATTGTTGGAACAGTTTTTTTTTAAATTGCCAGATGCACGCGCTACATTTTAGAATAGCCGATTGTATAGAAATATGAAGGCAGTAAAGTATTATTTTCTGTTTTGACTATTTTATATATATATATATATATATATATATATATATATATATATATATATATATATATAATATATATATATATATATATATATATATATATATATATATATATATATATATATATATATATATCGAGGGTTGACTGCCGAAAAGTAGTATCTCACTTTTGGGGAGATTTTGACTTTTTGGTATCATCAGACTCAGGAAACAATGTTCTTTTGTCTGATCTATTTATTTGTTAAATGTCATTAGTTTTAAAATTATTGATTAGAACCGAAAACATGTTCAGGCAAACAGAGAATCAATCACCGCCGAAACATAGTTGCTGAAGATACGGCTTTAAGGTCTTATTATCTCACGAATCTTTGCAGAAAAAGTGACTGCCGAAACCAAGTATATGGAGTTCAGCTGTGTTTGCTGTCAGCTTGTTTAGTTGATTATGAGTACAAGGAAAGCGTATATCAAAATACGATCTGAAGTATATCTGTTAATTCCAACGCCCGGCCCAGCTGAAATCTGGTATATGTTAGCTGCTGCCTTTCCGCTGTCAACACTGTTGCTACACCGACAGGAAACCGGCGCCGCATCTCATGCCACTGGTACCGTTATCATGATGTCAGTTTATAAGGATACTAACAAGCTACAAATCCTTTTTTGTTCCACATCCTTCCAAGAGTGTAGGAAGTTTAGTCAGAAAGACCTCAGTTCTCATAGTACTACTCTTTGCAGTGGCTGCAGGGGGAGGTCTGGTCAGGGTTCTGAGTTACGGCAACTCTGTTTTTTCTCCTGAGCCGCTTGTCCTTAAGGTTAGCTCTTCGAGAGTCCTCAAAGGAGACGGCTGCCTTATAGATGGTGGAGCGCCAGGTGTCACGGTCCGCAGCAAGCGAAGACCACTGGCGGTGGTCAATTTGGCAGGCACTAAGTGACTTCTTGAGACCGTCTTTGTATCTCTTCTTTGGTGCCCCTCTGTCTCGGTGTCCAGTGGCAAGCTCGCCGAACAGAGTGATCTTGGGTAGGCGATGATCCTCCATCCTGGAGACGTGCCCCGCCCAGCGAAGCTGTGTCCGCAGCAGCAAAGCCTCGATGCTCACAGTTTCCGCCTGTTCAAGGACCTCGACGTTGGTGACATAGTCACTCGAGTGAATGCTGAGGATGGTACGCAGGCAGCGCTGGTGAAAGCGTTCGAGGAGTCGTAGTTGGTTGCGGTAGAGGGCCCAGGACTCGGAACCGTACAGCAGGGTGGTGAGGACGACAGCACTGTACACGCTGATCTTGGTTCCTTTTTTTTAGCTGTTGATTGTGCCACACCCGCTTGAATAGTCGCCCGAAAGCACTGTTCACTTTTGCCAACCTGTTGTCCAGCTCCTTGTCCAGCTTGGCGTCTGACGTGATGATGCAGCCAAGGTAGGTAAACTGGTGTACTGACTTTAGTTCCGACTCGCCAATGGTGATGTGGGGAGGGCGATGCTCTTCCTTGGGTGCCGGCTGATGAAGGACCTCTGTCTTTTTCAGACTGACCTCGAGTCCAAAGAGGTGGGCAGCATCTGCAAAGCAGGACGTGATGCGCTGCAAGGCTCTCTCTGTGTGTGCAACGAGGGCAGCGTCATCAGCAAAGAGCAGCTCACGAATCAGTTGGTCTAGGGTTTTGGTGTGGGCCTGCAGTCGTCTGAGGTTGAACAGGCTGCCATCGAGACGATACCTGATGTACACTGCATCGTCATCGTCGAGGTCCACTGTGGTCTGCTTCAACATCATGCTAAGAAGATGGTGAAGAGGGTTGGTGCCAGCACGCAGCCCTGTTTCACGCCGTTGATAATGGGGAATGGTTCTGAGAGGTTACTGTTGTGTCTAACCTGGCCTTGCTGGTTCTCGTGGAGCTGGACGATCATGCTGAGGAACTTTGGGGGACAGCCAAGTCGCTCCAGGATCTGCCACATGCCTTGCCTGCTCACAGTGTCGAACGCTTTTGTTAGGTCGACAAACGTTACGTACAGCCTTTTGTTCTGCTCGCGGCACTTCTCCTGAAGCTATCTCAGCACAAAGACCATGTCGGTGGTACTCCTGTTGGCTCTGAAGCCACACTGTCCCTCTGGGAGGTGGTCTTCAGCGATGGCAGGTACCAGCCGATTCAGGAGCAGCCTTGCGAGAATTTTCCCGGCAATGGACAGCAGGGTAATTCCACGATAGTTAGAGCAGGCAGACTTCTCTCCTTTGTTCTTGTACAGGGTGATGATGACTGCATCACGGAGATCCTTTGGTAGTGTTCCTGTCTCCCAGCAGCAGAGAAAGAGGTCATGGAGCTTGTTGTGCAGTGCTGGACCTCCATGTTTCCAGATCTCTGGCGGGATTCCGTCAATGCCTGCTGCTTTGCCACTCTTGAGCTGGTGGATGGCTGTGAGGGTCTCTTCGGCGGTGGGCGGTTCGTCCAATTCAACCTTTAGTGGGAGCTGTGGAATTTGGAGGATGACTGTTTCTTGAACAGTGCGCTCAGCGCCGAAGAGGTCCTGAAAGTATTCTGACCAGCGGTTCAAGATGGAGGTATTATCTTTGAGGAGTGCCTGTCCATCGGCGCTTCGCAGGGGACTTTGTACCAGGTGCCTAGGGCTATACACTGCTTTCAGTGCTTCATAGTCACCGTTGTCAGCGCAAAGCTGGGTCCTCTGTGCCAGTCTCGACCACCACTCGTTCTGGAGCTCTCGAAGCTTGAGCTGGAGACTGCTGCAGATGAGGCGAAAGGCAGACTTCTTCACAGGGCAGGAAGGCTGGGCTAGGTGGGCCTGGTGGGCGGCTCTTTTTTTGCTGGAAGTTCCTGGATCTCCACGTCGTTTTCGTCAAACCAGTCTTTGTTCCTCTTTCTAACAAAGCCCAAGACTTCCACAGAAGATTTTACAATAGCAATTTTCAGTTGCTCCCAGAGTGTTTCAGGGGAGGAGTCTGCTGGATCAACTGTGTCTTTGAGCATGCGCTCTAAATCTGTCTGAAGGGCAGCTTTCTTGTCGTCACGCTGAAGGCTGGCGACATCAAGCTTTTTTTTTTTTTTTTTTTTTTTTTTTTTTTTTTTTTTTTTTTTTTGGGGTGGGGGGTGGGGGGGGGGAGCTTTTCTTGGGTTTCAGCTTGAGGTGGAGCCTGAGTTTGCAGCGGACAAGGCGGTGGTCAGTGTGGCACTCTGCGCTGGGCATCACTCTGTGAGGAGGACGTCACTGCGGTCCCTCTGACGCACTAGGACATAGTCGATAAGGTGCTAGTGCTTGGAGCGAGGATGCATCCAGGTGGTCTTTCGACTGTCCTTTTGCTGGAAAGTAGTGTTGGTGATGACAAGTTGCTGTTCTGCACAGAACTCCAACAGTAGGCGGCCATTGTCATTGCAGTTCCCAACGCCATGCTTGCCGAGGACTCCTTTCCAGGCTTCAGAGTCTTGGCCCACTCTGGCGTTGAAGTCGCCAAGGATGATGACTTTGTCGTCTGCGGGGGTGCTCTGCAGGAGGCTGCGCAGGTCAGAGTAGAACTTGTCTTTTTCTGCAGGCTCTGCCAGGAGGGTTGGGGAGTACACACTGAGAAGGGTGACGTATTGCTGGTGTCTCAGTGGGAGGCGCATGGACATGATGCGGTCGGAGTGACCCATTGGTAGGTTTTTCAACTTAGTCGCAATGGGGGTCTTGACCATGAAGCCCACGCCTGAGAGCCGTCTTTCTGATGCAGGCCTGCCTGACCAGTAGAGGGTGTAGCCAGCACCAAGTTCTTGGAGGCTGCCTTCCTCCGGGAGGCGTACTTCGCTGAGCGCGGCGATGTCGATGTTTAACCTCCGCAATTCATGGGCAATAAGGGCGGAGCGACGTTCAGGGCGTCCGCTGTCTGCTGTGTCGAGCATGGTTCGGATGTTCCAGCATGCTACGTTGAGTCCGGTCGTGGTCGTCATAAAAGTGGATCCATTGTTTTTTCTTGTTTTCTGACCGCAGGAGAAGATGCCCGTTGACCGCGGCTAGCCAACTGGGGTTACGAGGGGATGAACTTTTAGGCCACCTTTTCTAGGCCCCTCTCCGTGTGGAGCAAGCAGTGCTGTCCCGAGAGAAGGCTGCTTGGTCGTTCAGGGTGTGCCGAGTGACGTTGTCATCCCCAGGTCAACATCAGGCGACCAATATCCTGAACCGCCTGCATGCAGGTTTGAGACTGCGGCTTCCAGTGACATCTTTCACCTGCCGTTTCGCCCCTTGCCCATCGCTACAGGACTTGGAAAGGTCGGTGTCATGGTCCGTGTGCGTTTCCTAAAGCCTGCGCGGTGGAGCTTTTGGGTGGAGTGCAGTGTGCGCAGTACTGGCCCCACCCTTTAAACCCTTGGTTCGTCTGCCATGGCCTAGCACGCTAGGACAGTGGCATCGAGGTCTTCGGGTCGTAGGTTTTATATCAGACTGTCCTTGTCCTAGTCTCTGGCTCAAAAACCTTCCCCGGAGACACGGGGGCTTTGATGTCAGGGTTTTCCTCCCTTAGCCTTTCCGCAGCCAAGCGGCCAGTCCTGCAAGGCAGCAGGGGACTCGTGGAGGGCGGGGTCGTCTATGTCCCGTGCAGATGTGAACATCTGCCCACTGCCCGGAAAGAGCGTAAAATGAGCTTTAATACCCGCCTTTACTGGTCACAAACGGATAAAAAAAAAAAACCAAAAAACGGCAGATTCGACCATTTGAAGTCAAAAAACGTTTTCGTTGTCAGATTTTGACCAGAATTTCAGCAAAAATTGATACGAAAATTATATCGGCAGATCGGCAAATAACTCTACTTTCATCATGAGGTTATTTTTAGTGTGTCCTTTGTCTCGGAAATCCGCCGCGGGAAAAACCGTAGTGTGTACAACGCTGCCTTTAGCTGCGCGGAAGGCCTCGCCAGGGCAAGAATGGAGTAAACCCCCACACATGTCCACAATTTATTACAACTAATTCCGAACTTATTTAACTATAAAAACACACATAGATTGAAAGAGAAATATTTTATCTTCATTTTCATATTAAAATCAGAAAAAAAAAATGATGTTTATGTGGTGAAAGTGGTGATCAAAGTTGTGCAATTTTTAACACATCTGGCCTAGTATTCTGCTTGTTCGTTCAGTTTTGCCGTGTACCGTATTGAAAATACGGTAGACTAAAACGGAATGGCCGGGGCTGGTCGGGAGCGCACGAGAGAGTGCACACCACTATGATGTGCTGGGCGTGCGGGCCCCGAATCGGTCATAGTTTTGGCAAAGAAGTAACTGACTCCGTCTAGCTACGCAAACCTTGCTAGAGAACGTCTTTTTGGCGCCAAGCGTCGTGTGTGTGTGTGTGTGTGTGTGTGTGTGTGTGTGTGTGTGTGTGTGTGTGTGTGTGTGTGTGTGTGTGTGTGTGTGTGTGTGACAGCGCCTAGGGGATTTCACGAATTATTTTGGATTAATCTTAACTCAAATCTTTTCCAAGAAAAAAACAACCCCAAATCTTCTCATTAATAATCGCATGATTTTTCATGTGCGGTCACGGTTTTTACATAGCCTACAGTTTGTCTTGGCTGTCACCTAGCCGCTAGTGTGAAACTGGCAGACAATTTTCTGCACCACTTTACCGAGTCATTTGTAAAACAGCTAATTTTTCTTCTCATTAATGATTTTTCGGGTAATGTGAGAGATGCCTTGACGGGGTTGAATGTGAAGGAAGGGGGGGGGGGGGGGAGGACAATCACAGAAGATTTAATGTGATGATGCCACTGCTTTTGCTAATGACCTGAACACATTCTACTCTCGCTTTGATGTGCATAACTTCCATTAAGCATGAGCGTGACACTTTGTGCGATTCTCTTGTGGCAATGCCAGATAGTGTAACTGTGTCAGAGAGAGAGAGGAAGCTTCTTGTTTTGCACGTGTGAACCCGAGCAAGGCCCCTGGGCCTGATGGTTTGTGTGGTCAGGTGTTGAAAAAATGTTCTAGTCAGCCCAGTCAGGTTTTCACTTGCTTATTTCAACTGTTTTTAAATGTTCATTTTGTTCCACGTGTCTGGAGAACTTCTGTGATCATACCTGTTCCTAAGAAACCCAATGGTAAGACTCATAATGATCTTCGGCCTGTGGCCTTGACTCTATACTGTGTAAATGCATGGAGAGAGTGGTGTGCAATCAGGTGACTGCTTCTGTGGCCGATCGCATGGATCCCTTTCAGTTTGCTTACAGGGCTAGAAGGGGGGTGGAGGATGCATCTGTTCTTCTTCTTGATCTTGTCTTAAGTCATCTTGATAAAGCTGGAACATTCACTAGAGTACTTTTCATGGATTTTTCTTCAAAGACGAGCATTCACTCTTTCAGTACTTTGAATTCATAACATTTCTCACTTTTTGGTTTGGCTCAAGTTTTCTGGAATTAAATGTTCAAAAAACAAAGGAAATCTGTTTTGAGGAGGGTCGGGCGCGGGACACATCCCTGGTGCGTCCAGTTATGATAAACCATGAAGCTGTGGAACAGGTTGATTCTTTTAAGTACTTTGGCACTGTTCTGGACAAAAAAGTTAGTTTTAGTCTTCATGTTGACAGTGTTTGCAGAAAGGCAAATCAGAGTTGTATCTTTTGAGGAAATTGAAGTCCTTTGACGTTGATTCAGTCATTTTAAAAACAGTGTACAGATCTTTAATTGAAAGCATTCTCACTTTTAATGTCATAGCATGGTTTGGAAACCTGACTGTAAGAGATAAGACAAAGTTGACACGTGTCGTCAAACTGGCAGGCAAAATCGTTGGCCATGAGCAAAGATCTCTTTCTGGACTCTACGAGTTGTTTTGTAAGAGAAAAGCAGTCAAAATTATCCCGTGACCACCCCCCCCCCCCCTTCATGACGCACTCAAAAAATGCCCTCCGGTAGACGACTGCGGGAGGACTCCGAGTTGTTTTGTAAGAGAAAAGCAGGTAAAAATCCGTGACCCCACCCATCCCCTTCATGACGCATGTAGTCCGGTACAATGTTATTAAATATAATAATTTATTTACTACTGTGTCTGCTCTATTGTCATGTACAAATTGCACGCCTTTACTGAATGGACAGCTAACCAAGCAATGATGCTGAAGGCAGTGTGTACCTAAATCTGGCCAGTTCCTTTACGGCAGATGACCATGAGGATCGTTCGAATGCCACTGTCAATTCTGAGCACAGCTTCGAGTGAGTATGGTCAGTTTTGTGGCTCACAGTGTACTAAGATCTGTCGAACAGATATTATAAGTTGTTCACAATTTATTGTTATGAACGATTCCCTTTAGTTTGTCTTGAACTCTATCTGTAGCACTATCATTATGTGAAGCCTAGCTACTGAATTGATGTGCGCGTGAGTACCGTTATGTGCCCCCCCCTCACCCCCCACAACTCCAGCACGCACACACACGCACGCACGCACGCACGCGCGCACACACACACACACACACACACATACACACACACCCGGAACATAAAGACTGATGATAATTGATTTATTATTAATTTGACTTGTCAAAAGTCCAGAGTCATCCAAGAAGATTGCAGCTGGTGCCTGTCTGATGATGAGCCCCTTCAAGTCTCCAAGCAACTCTTCAAGCAGCCAGGGCAAGAGAATGCAAGTTGGTGTCATTCAGACCTGGAACCTTTATCAGCGAAAATCAAGGCTGCACGGTGGTCTTGCTCTGATGATGAGGCCTTGATAAAGAGCAAACGCCTGGATATAAGCGACTTGACCACTACAGAAAATGAGAGTGACAGCGACATTATCAAGGATCCTACTTAATGTCCATTCACAGAATTACCTCAAGCTGATGTAGTGCCGACGTCTTCCAACGAGGATGAAAGTGCCAAAATATGCCTTTACTTTCACTGACAAGACGAAAACGCAAACACACATTATCCAAAAGCAGCAACATAGAGCTGGGCAAGGCAAAGAGCAAGCAGGAGATGAAGCTGCACCAGAGAGAACAAGAAGTGAACAAAAGTCGGCTTCAGAATCTGCTCTCAGCCAACGAATTGTACTCAGTAGAAGTAGCTGCAGACGGAAATTGTTTCTTCGAGGCAGTTTCCGTGCACCTGAATATCACGGCGCTTGATCTGAGGACACAGATATGTAATTACCTGGAGGACAATTTGCGACGTACATTTGCTTTCTGACAGCAGATGAAGATGATGAAAATGAAAGGTACATGAAATACTTTTAGAACGTGAAACTGCTGCGGGCCTCAGGAATCTGGAGCAACGACGCAGCTGATCTGCTTCCGAAGGCGCTTGCTGACTGCACAAAGAGGCCGGTTATAATATACTCAAGTAATTTGCTTCATTATGAAACCATTTTTTTTAACCCAGTCACAGAAGCCGGTGACACTGGTGTTGATCAATCATCGATCATTCTGTCACTACCGGAAACTGAAGCCCAACACTATGATGCTTTATTTCCTTTCCCACCTGCGACAGGTTCAAGTGGGACACCAGGAGAGTCAGTACCAGTGACAAGCGTGGCAGCAGAAGACACAGTGCCAGGAACCAGCAAGACACAAGAAGACACAATGTATTAGACCAGTGGAAGAAACGACACGCCAAATAGTCCAGTAATTAAACAGTCAGTGTCTCCACCAAACACACCACAAACTCCTAGATCACGACAGACTTCTTCATTACCGCCTCTTCACAGTACCCCCAAACCACAAACACCAAGGAAACAAGGCAAGTTTAAGACACCGCCCCCCAAAAATTTGTTTATGAAAAAATTAGCCATGCCAGACACATGGAAGAAAAATTCAAGAAAGGCTTTGCGGGTGCAGGAAATGGAGTATGTCTTTGAAACGGGAAAAATAGTACCTGCAAAGAAAATAAAACCAATAGACTGCTCCAAGTGCCGTTTTAAATGCAGCAGGGTTTTTGAATCAGCACGGCAAGCACTGTTTGAGCCATTTTACAGCTTGGGTGACTGTGAAAAGCAAAAGTCCTTTATCTGTTTAAATGTAGAGGAAAAAAACACAAAAACACTTCTAGGAGAAGACAACAAACCCATATCCAAAAAGCGGAGCTTGAGCAGAGGGTTTACTTTCAACATCGACGGGGAAAGAAAGCGGGTTTGCAAAAAGTTCTTCCTTGCAACACTTTCTGTCTTAGAAAGTTATGTGGACCACGCCATGCGGAACAGCCAACATGGTGTTTTTAAAGGAGATCAACGGTGCAAGACAGCACCACACAACAAACCCCCCAATGAATAATTGCACGTGCTAAGGCCCACATAGAATCGTTCCCCACGGTAGACGCACACAACACCAGAAAAGACTCTCAACGAAGTTACCTTTCATCAGACTTAAGCATTAGAAAAATGTTCGAACTCCACAAACAGGAATGTCAAATGGAGGGGAAAAAAAACATGTGTCTGAGAGAACATACCGGCGTATTTTCTCAGAAAATTACAATTTGTCTTTCCATCACCCGAAAAAAGACCAATGTGCTCAATGCACGATCGCAGCAATAAAAGAAAAGCAAAGAACCCTTTCAGAAGCTGAAAAAGAATCGCACGTGAAACACCTTGAAAGAAGAGAATGCGAGAACAGAAAAGCATAACGACAAGGAGACTGCAAAGAAGGATCGGAAGAAACATGTGATCACCATGGACATGCAAGCCGTCTTGGTCAGTCAGGTGTATTATAAAAGAACTGTGTGCTTATAATTTTACAACTTATTCCCTGGCTGATGGAACAGGGAAGTGTTTCACGTGGAATGAAACAGAGGGCACCAGAGGGGCATGCGAAATAGCCACTTGCGTGTCCCTCTATCTACCGCCCCGCCAGACCACGTCCAAGAATTTGTCATTTTCTCAAACTGTCGTTCAGGCCAAAACAGAAACCAGTATCTTGTGACAGCGTTGATGCATGTCTTGAAAACTAAGCCTACCATACACAAGATTACATAAGAGTTTTTTAGAGACCGGACACAGTCAGATGGAGTGTGATTCGATGCATTCAGCGATTACTTGCGCAAAGAAAGCTACACCCATTTACACACCCAGTCAACGGGATACTGTGCTGCGACTGGCACAGAGAAACAAATCATACACAGTGGTTCCTCTGAAACACACAGACTTTTATGAATTAAAAAAAGTTGCTTCCACCAGGGTTCGAAACACGAAGACTAACATCAAGGGTCAGCGAGTGAACTGGCTGAACATCAAGTGCATTGAGTTCAACAATTGCATTGAGTTCAACAAGGGAGAGGAAGACATCATGCTATATAAATACAACGTTCAAGAAGGGTATCGCGCGCTCCGTCTTGTTGGAAGCTCTGGCAAACGGCATGAAAACAAGAAGCATGAAGCAAAAGATCTTCCTTGTTTGTACAAACACAAACTGCCGATATCGGAAGCTAAAAAACGAGATCTGGTCTCGCTTTGCAGAACAAATATAATTACTGAGGAGCACCACCCATTTTATGAAGCACTTCCCACATCATCCGCTGATGCTGACACTCTGCCCGAACCGGAAGTCAACGACAGCGATGCAGACACAGACTGGTTATCTGTACACTCAAGTTAAATCATATACTGCCGTGTGACACACAGATTGCGTTGTTAAAATCGTTCTATAATCAAAACATTTGTCAGTGCATCAAAGACTTTCTACAATTAAATATAGGCTAATCGTCTTTGGGGAAATTGTGAGGTTCATAATCGTGAACAATTTGACAGCATTGCCAGTGTGTGCTGAAAACTGTCTTATTGTGACGGTACGTAAATGGACAACTTGATGAAGTGTTATTTTCTCCATTGGAATAATGTTTTTGTAAATGGAGCAGTCAGTCTTTAAAGCCGGGTTTAAAGGTAAAGCTGTAAAATATTCTGTGTGTCTGTCTGTCCGTCTCATTCTCTCTGTGTCTCTCTCTGTCTCTGTTTCTTTCTCTGTCTCTCTCTGTCTGCCTGTCTCTGTCTCTCTGTCTGTCTGTCTGTCTGTCTGTCTGTCTGTCTCTCCCTCTCTCTCTCTCTCTGTCTCTCTGTGCATGCATGATTAAAACATACACTTGATTATGTTTTGTTAATGTATTGTGAGAGTTTCATGGTTGCCCATGACGTGATTTTCCACAATAATTTTCTTCAACGTGCTGGCAGTATAGCGCCTCTATCAATTAAAAATAAGGCAAATCAGTGTGCTATGAGTACGTATAATTTGTCTAAATCAATGCTTCCCTAGTGCATTATTACCAAATACATCAAATAGTAAACAGAATTCGCGAACGACAGGCTGGAAAATTACCTGCGGAATAGTGTTAGTTTAGAATAAAACATTTCTAGAGACGCTTTCTGTCTACTTTGTTCACGGCAGATGCCAAGTAGAACAATCTACATGAATCTGGCTGCCCGCCTGCTCTCTGAAACCACTGGTTTTCTAACACAGTGAGGGAGCCATGTGAAGATACGTGGTTTCGGCAGTCAACATCAGGATCTGTCATCAAAAGATTGTCGTATGTTGAGACACGGTGTTTCGGCTATCATTAGTTATCGCCTTTCCGATTGCCAGACATAGTATCTTCGCTCGTGTTACTTTTTCTTTAATAATCCAGACCAGAATTTAGATATACCATAATACCGTGGATATGCATAATAAGATAGGCTGCCCAATAAAATTGTAAAATTTTGAGGGGCATCTTAAATTCTTGCATTGTACAGAAAGGTCCAAAGTTTCAAAAGCGTCTCCTGCAAAACTAAGGAAAAGCCAGATACTGCTTTTCGGCAGACAACCCTCAATATATATGTATATAATTATGTGTGTGTGTGTGTGTGTTTGTGTGTGTGTGTGTTTATTTAGTCCTTTTCTAAGGTTGTCACTATCACTAGCAGACATTAATAATAAGAATAAGAATACTTTATTATCTCAAAAAGAGAAATTCTTTTCGCCACCTCAGGTGCAACTCGCAATCACACACACTCTCACACAACAGTTTTCAAACAATGGCTCGGGACGGGTGAAGTCCGTCGCCAAGGCGTCTAATGGCCGGCGCCAACGGCCCCAACCCGACCTGAACCTCCCTAACAAGCAAACTATAGACGGTTCTATCTTAGTATCTCTATAACACATAATATAATGTTTTTAAGCTTTCTGCTTGGCTGAGACTAGTAACACAAATAACCAAAATACGCACACAAAAAAAAGACGAATACTTTCACACTTGCTACCTGGGGGCCCGTCGCCATAAGAACAGCGCCGGCTATTAGACAGTCGCTCCGGCATAAACATTCACCACCTTAATTATATATATATATCTTGGCTTGACTTCGCGAACGAAGATTCTATAGGGGTTGTCCACGACGTCTGCAGGCATGCTCGTGACTGCGGAGGCCAATCCGGGACAGGTAGGTTCGACCGCAGTGACTGCAGAGGGAGGTCTGGCCAGGGTTCTGAGTTGCGGCATCTCTGTTTTTTTCTCCTGAGCCGCTTGTCTTTAAGGCTAGCTCTGCGAGAGTCCTCAAAGGAGACAGCTGCCTTGTAAATGGTGTAACGCCAGGTGTCACGGTCCGCAGCAAGTGTAGATCACTGGCGGTGGTCGATTTGGCAGGCACTAAGTGACTTCTTGAGACCGTCTTTGTATCTCTTTTTTGGTGCCCCTCTGTCTCTGTGTCCAGTGGCGAGCTCGCCGAACAGGGTGATCTTGGGTAGGCGATGATTCTCCATTCTGGAGACGTGCCCAGCCCAGTGGAGCTGTGTCCGCAGCAGCAAAGCCTCGATGCTCACAGTTTCTGCCTGTTCAAGGACCTCGACATTTGTGACATAGTCACTCCAGTGAATGTCAAGGATTGTACGCAGGCAGCGCTGGTGGAAGCGTTCGAGGAGTCATAGTTGGCTGCGGTAGAGGGCCCAGGACTCGGAACCATACAGCAGGGTGGTGAGGACGACAGCTCTGTACACGCTGATCTTGGTGCCTGTTTTCAGCTGTTGATTGTGCCACACCCGCTTGTATAGACGCCTCGAAAGCGCTGTTTGCCTTTGCCAGCCTGCTGTCCAGCTCCTTGTCCAGCTTGGCGTCTGACGTGATGATGCAGCCAAGGTAGGTAAACTGGTGCACAGACTTCAGTTCAGACTCGCCGATGGTGATGTGGGGAGGGTGATGCTCTAACTTGGGTGCCGGCTGATGTAGGACCTCTGTCTTTGTCAGACTGACCTCGAGTCCAAAGAGCTGGGCAGCGTCTGCGAAGCAGGATGTGATGCGCTGCAGGGCTCTCTCTGTGTGTGCAATGAGGGCAGCGTCGTCAGCAAAGAGCAGCTCACGAATCAGTTGGTCTAGGGTTTTGGTGTGGGCCTGCAGTCGTCTGAGGTTGAACAGGCTGCCATCGAGACGATACACACGGCTATGCAGAACCACACTTTTAGTTAGGAGAGGACCGGGGTTTACTGAGTGCAAGATAAGCCATCTGTGCCAAGGCCGGGCGTGGGGGGCAATAAGTCATTAGCGCGCGCCTCTTCAGGCAGAGTGACAGAGCCGTTCATGGCCCTAGAAAGGAGTGCTCTTCCAATACCCTACACTATGTCTACGTGCAGACAGCCGCATACCGGGGCACTGCAGCGGAAACGCTGGCCAGTGTTAGTAACTGAACATTCATCACAAAATGCGTTTTTGTCTCAAGAATGTCATAACATGAGTGTAAATTTGTAGGTGATAAAATTTGCTTTCTTTTCATACTAAACATGCCCATGCTGCTTACTACCAGCACACCTTGAACGGCAGTTACATTTCATATTTGCAATACAATAAACATGCACTGACAAAATAAAGCGTTAACTTTGAAGCTGAATCTGTTGTGCATGTCGCGTTTCTGTGGGATGAAAAGTTGATGTATCTACGCAGCATTCTAGCCTCTACTGTTATCACTTACTAGATTTCCGGGGCCATTCCTGGTAGAGCAACACTAGCGTCAGAAAGCACTCCACTGCTGAGAAGCTGGTAAGATGGTAATCCGTTAGGTCCATCAAGACGATCAACACAAACATGCTGATACCAGCCTTACTTTATGCCTTACCTTTGGGTTTACACAATAAATCATAACCACTAACACAAGTAACAGGTCTTAAGCACACCACACTGGTTCCTTTACATTAACACTAACACAAATAACAGCTCTGAAACACATCACCCTGGGCCTTTATATGAACACAAATACAAGTAATGGGTCCGAAGCATATCACACTGGTCACACTGGTTCCTTAATATTAACAGTTACAGTTAGATACTACTAAACAGTATCATAGAGAATACTGAAGGCTATAAGCAGAGCATCATAGCACCGGGATTACACTATACACAACAGTATTCCATAGAGAATGAATGTTCAGACCTGCATGCACAGTACTGTGCGAGGCACGGATAACTTATTATTCAGTCACACACAAACACAGTACCTCTGTTTATCCTCGGATTGCACTCTTTAAAAACAGTCCCCTGAATAATACCACCAACACAGGAACCAGCAGGAATTTGTGCACAAGTGTGTTAAACGGTTTTATGTAGAAAATTGCTGAAGAGGAGACAGAGAACATTAAACACAGGCATTACACACCACTCGTGAGTAGTTAGTTACAGAGAATAGAGAAGGAAGTTTTGCTGCCAGCCAGTGACCTAGATAACCTGCTCACTGGGGGGAAAGGCTACTGCACACCACAGCAGCAGGCTGCGGGCCAAACTAAAGAGTGAGAAATCGGCCTTTCTGTACAGCCGTGTACCTGATGTACACTGCATCGTCATCGTCGAGGTCCACTGTGGCCTGCTTCAACATCATGCTAAAAAAGATGGTGAAGAGGGTCGGTGCCAGCACACAGCCCTGCTTCACACCGTTGAGAATCGGGAATGGTTCTGAGAGGTCATTGTTGAGTCTGACCTGGCCTTGCTGTTCCTCGTGTAGCTGGACGATCATGCTGATGAACTTTGGGGGACAGCCAAGTCGCTCCAGGATCTGCCACATGCCTTGCCTGCTCACAGTGTCGAACGCTTTTGTTAGGTCGACAAACGTTATATACAGCCCTTTGTTTTGCTCGCAGGGCTTCTCCTGAAGCTGTCTCAGCACAAAGACCATGTCGGTGGTGCTCCTGTTGACTCTGAAGCCACACTGGCCCTCTGGGAGGTGGTCTTCTGCAATGGCAGGTACCAGCCGATTCAGGAGCAGCCTTGCGAGAATTTTCACGGCAATGGACAGCAGGGTAATTCCACTGTAGTTGGAGCAGGCAGACTTCTCTCCTTTGTTCTTGTACAGGGTGATGACGACTGCATCGCGGAGATCCTTTGGTAGTGTTCCTTCCTCCCAGCAGCAGAGAAAGAGGTCATGGAGCTTGTTGTGCAGTGCTGGGCCTCAATGTTTCCAGATCTCTGGTGGGATTCCGTCAATGCCTGCTGCTTTGCCACTCTTGAGCTGGTGGATGGCTGTGAGGGTCTTTTCAGCAGTGGGCGGTTCGTCCAATTCAACCTTTAGTGGGAGTTGTGGGATTTGGAGGATGACTGCTTCTTGAACAGTGCGCTCAGCGCTGAAGAGGTCCTGAAAGTATTCCGACCAGCGGTTCAAGATGGAGTTATTATGTGAGGAGTGCATGTCCATCAGCGCTTCGCAGTGGACTTTTTATCAGGTGCCTGGGGCCATACAGTGCTTTCAGTGCTTCGTAGAAGCCCCTGTAGTCACCGTTGTCAGCGCTAAGCTGGGTCCTCTGTGCGAGTCTGGAACCACCACTCGTTCTGGAGATCTCTGAGCTTGCGCTGGAGACTGCTGCAGACGAGGCGGAAGGCAGACTTCTTCACAGGGCAGGAAGGCTGGGCTAGGTGGGCCTGATGGGCGGCTCTTTTTTTTTGCTAGGAGTTCCTGGATCTCTACGTCGTTTTCGTCAAACCAGTCTTTGTTCCTCTTTTTAGCGAAACCCAAGACTTCTGCAGAGGATTTTGCGATAGTAGTTTTCAGCTGTTTCCAGAGTGTTTCAGGGGAGGAGTCTGCTGGGTCAGCTGTGTCTGTGAGCCTGCGCTGTAAATCTGTCTGAAAGGCAGCTTTTACGTCGTCACGCTGAAGACTGGCAACATCAAGCTTTTTCTTAAGGGGCTCCCCTTTCTTGGGTTTTGGCTTGAAGTGGAGCCTGAGTTTGCAGCGGACAAGGCGGTGGTCAGTGTGGCACTCTGCGCTGGGCATCACTCTGGTGAGGAGGACATCACTGCGGTCCCTCTGACGCACTATGACATAGTCGATAAGGTGCCAGTGTTTGGAGCGAGGATGCATCCAGGTGGTCTTTCGACTGTCCTTTTGCTGAAAAGTAGTGTTGGTGATGACAAGCTGCTGCTCTGCACAGAACTCCAACAGTAGGCGGCCATTGTCATTGCAGTTCCCGACGCCATGCTTGCCGAGGACTCCTTTCCAGGCTTCAGAATCCTGGCCCACTCTGGCGTTGAAGTCGCCAAGGATGATGACTTTGTCGTCTGCAGGGGTGCTTTGTAGGAGGCTGCGTAGGTCAGTGTAGAACTTGTCCTTTTCTGCAGGCTCTGCCAGGAGGGTTGGGGAGTACACACTGAGAAGGGTGACGTGTTGCTGGTGTCTCAGTGGGAGGCGCATGGACATGATGCGGTCGCAATGGAGGTCTTGACCATGAAACCCACGCCTGAGAGCCGTCTTTCTGATGCAAAATTGCCTGACCAGTAGACGGTGTAGCCAGCGCCAAATTCTTGGAGACTGCCTTCGTCCGGGAGGCGTACTTCGCTGAGCGCAGCGATGTCGGTGTTTAACCTCCGCAATTCATGGGCAATGAGGGCGGAGCGACGTTCAGGGCGTCCGCTGTCTGCTGTGTCGAGCATGGTTCGGATGTTCCAGCATGCTACGTTGAGTCCGGTCGTGGTCGACATTAGAGTGGATCCGTTGTTTTTACTTGTTTTCTGACCGCAGG
>BTPG01000005.1:14660996-14743496 GCA_036245525.1 Semisulcospira habei
TGGGCATTTAAAAATAGTTTGCGAGTGTCGACATCAATAAGATATTTTAGCTTAGACAGCATAAAAACATTTCTGGACACAGTTTTACAGACAACATTGATGTGAGATTGCCATTTCATCTGGTTATCAACAATAACTCCAAGTAGGCGATGTTAAGTTACTTGTGTAATGGTGTGGTCTTGGATTTCCAGGCTAAGCGAAAGTGGCTTGAGATGATGCTTCTGACGGGTTGCTATCGTCATACATTCGGTTTTGGTGGGATTAAGGATCATTGCATTATTTTCACACCATTTGGAAATTTCGCTCAGCCCCTGTTGCAAACGACCATTTAAAGACTCAAGACACTTATCGGGGGTGTGGATTGTTGCGTCATCGGCAAACAAGTCACATGCAATTCTGTCATTCGTGAAATGTACTGGCAGGTCATAGATAAATATGCAAAGAGAAGAGGTCCCAGGACAGAGCCCTGGGGCACTCCTCTTGTTACTAAACCACTTGAAGAGTAAGATCCATTGGCCATCACGCGCTGCTGTCTGTTTGTAAGATAGGAAGCGAAAAACGAGGTTGTTTTAAAGGAATGAATAGATGCCTGAGAACTGCCGTCTGATGTATGAAAACAGTTACTTGAAAATGAACCATCCAGATATATACTGAGCTTGGAAAGGAGCATTTCATGATCTACGATGTCTAAAGCTTTCCGAAGGTCTATGAAAACAGCACCTGTGAATTCGCCTTTGTTCATTGAACTTAGCCACGCGTCTGTAAGTCGCGCTAAGGCTGTATGACAACTATGCTTCGGGCGAAAACCTGACTGGAGGGGGTGGATTAATTTGCGTTTTCCCAGGTATACTAACAGATGCTTATGAATGTGTCGTTCAAGGGGTTTACTTAAGACAGACAAAAGTGAAATGGGGCGATAATTGTTAACATCGGACCGATCTTTTGTTTTAGGTAGGGGAATAATTTTAACCTTTTTTAGTTCTTTTGGGAAAACGTTTTTCTCTATGCATAAATTGTAGACATAAGTTATTGTTTCTACAACATAGGGAAGTGATAGTTTCAGTATTTTGGGGCTTATTTCATCTGGCCTGGAAGATTTTTTATTCTTCATGGAACTTATTGTCTTACCAACCTCGTGAACTGATAGAGGTGGAATAGCAAAAGGATCGGATCTCGCAGTTCGCGTTCTACAGAAATCAATCAGGGTTTCAGGACAGGTATAGGGCCGAGAGTTTGTTTTAGAAGGGACCAGGGACTCGGCAATTGAAAGGAAATGATCGTTAAAATTATCGGCAGTCAGGGTAGACGGGATTACAGGGGATTTCCTACTCTTGCCTCCAATCACTACCGCCATAGCGCGCCAGAGCGTGGACATATCTTTGTCTTGTTTAATCAAACGATCAATAAAATATTTTTTAGCCTGCCGCACTAAACATTTGACACGATTGCGCTAACGTTTAAATTCAGCAAAACACTTCTGTTTTCTCAGATCATCTCTCACCCTCATGGCCTGAATGATGTCTTGAGTCAGCCACGGCGGGAGTGATGCGTGTTTGACTCGCCTCCGCCGCACAGGCGCGTGTTTATTTAAAATAGTAAGAAAAATGCTATAGCAGACAGACAGAGCGCTGTCGGGGTCAGTTTTACTAAGCACGTCCTCAAAAGGTGCGTTATTAAGGTCAGATAAAAAGTCGCTCTCACTAAATTGTTTAAAAGAACGATAGGTGATATACGTATGGCATCATTTCTTTGCTTTTGGGAACTTAGTGGGCCACCTACAGCTGATGGGAAAGTGATCACTGATGCCAAGGTTACCGACAGACACATTATGAACAGACTCCGGCTTTGTGGCATAGATGTGGTCTATGAGTGTAGATGTTGTTGGTGTTATTCGTGTCGGGGAAGTGAGTAACTGTTTAAGACCCAGCAACGTCATCGTAGAGTCCCATGCATGATGAGACTTTAACATGTGTATGTTAAAATCTCCCATAAGTATGACATTAGAATTAGATTTACAGGCTTTATCAAACATACTAAGAAAATTATCGTACCACTCAAAGTTTGCAGCAGGGTTGCGGTACAGAAAACCGATAAGAAATGATGGTGATTGGGGGGCTTCCAGCTCAAGCCACATACACTCAACTTGCTCAGTTTATAAGTCATGTCGTCTAAGTGTAAGAGCTTGAACAGACGTGTGAATATACGCAGCTAATCCTGTCTGTCCATGGGCCGTTGGATCACGTCTCAGGACAGAAAAGCCAGGAACCTGAATTGATTCATCAGATACATTAGAACCAAGACGTGTCACAGAAAATCCAAAAATATAAAATGGGTTTGAGTCATTCAGGTAAACGGAAATATGAGCAAGTTTGGCATATAGATGGTACACATTTAAATGCCTAATGCGGTGATCTTTTACTCTCACGTCTGCTTGATTCATCGTGACAGATGAGAAAGAAAAGAAGGTGGCAAAAATGACAGTAACAATATGTACGCTTAACGTAATACATCTATTGAAGTATAGTAATCAGTACACAAACACAAATAATAATAAAACCAAACAATGAAAGCGAGAATGATATTGAATCAAAGCAAACAAAAATTAGGCTTAGAAGTAATGAAGAAGAACTGTAATTTTAAGAAAAACAAAAATTATAATGTTGCAGTAGCAGAAAAAGTAGAACCAGTATTCAGTCGGCGAAAACGTTTTCAAAATGAGATTAAACACCTTTTATGAACAGAAAGAGAATATTGCGTGTGGTTTCAACAGACGTTTCACGTTTTGCGTCCGTGGGGCTCCAAAACTGTGATGTGTCACACTCGTTTACGCGCCATTTGCAGGTTACTTTTGACCAAACGTTTTCTACTTGCTCTGAAAATCGGTTAATATTGGCTGTTTTCTGCATTATCTTGGGCTAAGGTGAGTTACGAAACTTTGATAAATGACTTATTTATGTGATTAAGGGTAAGAAATTGATTACAGTTCGTTTATTGTGCCCTAGGATGATAATTCGATGGGACTTCAGTGATCTGCGCTTTAGTTTTCAATCTTGTCACGTGTTGTGTAGTTACTTCGAAATAATGTATTCAACTTATTATGATAATCTGAAGTTGTGTTTCTTTTCCATTCGGCTTTGATAAACACATTTTGTATCATATTACTGTGGATACATCATTTCATTGTTTGTTTTTACGAATAGTCATCAAAACTTTATTTTAGGTAACTTGCATCAATCGATGACTCGATCGCACGTATACAGGTTACTTCCGGTTCCTGTAGAATTGACTTCAGGTTACTGAGTTTTAGATTTTTGGGGGCGAATTTCATTCTTTTTTATGATAATGGTGAGAAATCATTCCCCTTCTCGGTTTTTTTTTTAAATTTTTAAATTTTTTTTTAATACGGTTCAGCTTTATAAATGTTGAAGTTCAGCTTCAAATAGTTCAAACACTGTTTGAAAAGTTTTTGATTTGATTGATTTTGGTCATATGCACTATGTATGAGATCAGTTTGAGTTTCTTTCAAATGTTCAGTTCCATTAAACTGTCATAACAGTTGATTATGGTCAAAATATTTCTATGTCATTTTCTGTTTTAAGATCAAGGACGTCAAAACTGAAGAGAAGGTGGCTCAAGTCAGCTTCCTGAAACAACATGGCGACTTCTTTGCATATCCTGACATCTCAGATTAATCCATATTTTTATTTTATTTTTTATTTTATTTATTTATTTATTTATTTATTTATTTATTATTATTATTATTATTATTATTATTATTATTATTATTATTATTTTTGGCTGGGGGGAGGGGAGGGGGAGAAGATTCAGAGGGTCCTCGATTTGTTCGCCGTGGACATTTCTATTTCGAAGCATAGATGTTCCGCATAGAAAATTGCTTATAAAATATGTGAGTTCTGTGTTGCTCTGGTAGTAAAGTTCAGACAATTGACTGGTTTTTTGCTTTTTTTATGTGTGTAATGTTGAACTTCTCTTTCCCTCAGTTTATTCCCCAAATGTTTTTATTGATTTTATTTTCTATAAACAAAGCCTGCCTTGTGAATATTTAACATCTTTGAAACAAAATTTGTGGACGATTGGTTAATGTATCCACAAGTGCTTTGACTCGTGAGCATGATTCATGCCGTCCATGGCAGCAGTACGATGGCAGGCTTTATTTATAAATAAATATTGGATCTAAATTAAATAATTACGAGTATTATTTCTGTATGTTAACACCCCACCCGGGTCTGCCCTGGGGGACTTGGGTGGGGTTAACTACTTTTTAGTTCCCAGTCACCCTGGTCAGCCCTACAGGGTGAGTTTTCTCCTCTATTCTGGGGCATGTGTTTCTGTCTACTCTTAATCCATTCACCTGTATTTTCCTATTTTAAACTCTCCCTACTGTCTGCGCTGCCTGTAGCTCTTGATATTGGACGTGTGTTGCGAAATGGTCTAAGCTTTATGTCGCAGGTTTATTTAACGTATTGGACCGGCTGGCGACATACATTCAATATTCTGTTATGTCTTTTTTTCACAAGCAGTGCAGGCACGTCATGAGAAAGCCTTGTTACTGTAGGGACGTTAAGCAATGTACAATCAAACAATCTGTACGTTAGCATTAAACCACTTTTTGTATTTATTTTCTGATGGCACCCTAGTTTGGCGTCGCACATCATGCAGGTTACCGTATTTTTATTTTTATTTTTATTATTTCTTTTTCAATTGAGCTATGCACTGAATTAATACAGTGAATTTTAGTTGACTCATCTCTATACAGAGAATATGTGACATGATTATTAACACTTAGTTGTGACAATTAAGTACGCCAGAAAAAGTTTTGTTTTGATGGTAACCTGCAAATGGCGTCACTGGTTTGTGCCGTTCCCACGCACTGCATATTAGATTTCAGAATTTCCAAGGTCATATAAAGGGACTGTAATTATAATAATAATAATAATTGGTGTATTTTAATTGGGTATAACATTGGAAATCACACAACTAGTTTTTAGATTTGACCCAAAAAATCATGTCGCGTCATAGTGTGTGCAGGTTTCCCTTTTAGCACACACACCCAACCCACCCCCAAAAAATAATAATAATTTTAAAAAAAAATGAAATCGCTTTGACGCCTAAACCATCACAGCTACTTATTGTTTTTGGTTTTTATTTCAGGTAATAGACAAAATCAACTTCAGAAAAGTATATATTAATAAGTCTTACATAGGGTTTCAGAATGTGACTGGTTTTCCACCTTTTTGTCACCATTAGCAAAGACTGACTCAGTTACAAGTAGACTTTACTCAACAACACGCACGATTACAGAAAACACTGATGTCTACCCAGTCAAACGAAATCTCCTCGCTGAGTCAGTCGACAGTCCAGTACGTGCCACACAGCATTGGTCACCATTTGGACAGAGACAAACACACATCGGAAGTTTCACACCCAGGTTCATAAATAGTCAAAGCTATTAATGTCTGTGTTCGCATATAAGGCAGCTTATCCGCCTGTTTTCTCAAACATCGGAGGCGTGCGAGAGGGAATTTGCGGTTTGAAACGTGTTCAGCAGTGTCAGATTTGCTGGGTTCTGTATGTTTGAAGCATACATTTGGTGTTGGACGGTAAAGTTCCCTTCCGCCTTAGTGTATGTAAACATTACGTCATGTCACGTCCTTTGCAACATTCAGGAAAGTCTGACGTGAACTCCAGACTATGCGTCCCTAGACTGTGACATCAAAACGTTTTGTGGTGACTCGATTTTTGTAGCACGTGTAAGCAGTGCCACTATCAATGGCGGCGCTGAAGGGTTAAGGTTAGCTATGTTTCAGCTCAAATTTCAACAAGATGAGGATTTCATCCCAAAGTCTACCGTATTGTTTGGAGCTCACATACGTTTATCTTTCAGGAACATTCAGGGTTGTTTGTATTTTTAGGCTTATAATGCTGATCCATTTCCCTCTCCTGTAAACCAACCTCTGATCAACACACACGTCGGTGCACACAAATAAAGACGGACACACGGCGCTTCCCGCCATTAGTATGTTCTGTCGGCTTGTGTAGAGAAGGAATCCATCTCCTTCTACATTAACCCACCCTCTGATCCACACACACTGGCACATATAAGTACAGACGGACACACGACGATTCCCGCCATTCCTGTGGTTTGGCGTAGCATAGCTATTCTGAAGAACTAGTAATAGCAAAAGCAGGGAAATGACGTCACTTCAAGCTTCACGTCATGGCATCACGCCATGTTCATAGTGACGGCTCGATGTTTTACGTCACTCATAGCAGTACTAACAGTTGACGTATCAGAGAATAAACTTTGCAATTTTCTTGCTGATTTTCACGCCTAGAGCTTATAAGTCACAATTTGACCAAATCCTACTCCAGGGCCGGGTCAAATATTAGGCTTATGCAAACACTGTTTATGAAAACTCATGGCGATATTAAGGAGAAGATAGATTTTTTCGTAAAAGAAAAATTGAAGTTATGTTAGCTGTTTTACAAATGACTCAGAAAAACTAATTTTCACACCTAGGGCATACAGGTCACAATTGACTTAATCGTACCCGACAGCCGAGACAAACTGCACGCTTATGTAAATACCGTATACGAAAAATCATGCGATTATTAAAGAGAAGATTGTTTTATTCGTAAAAAAAAAAATTCAATTGTATTAAGATAAACCCATATAATTCGTGAAATTAATATCCAAAACGTGAAAATAATTTGTTTAAAAAAAAAAAAAAATTATCACTCAAAACGTTCTAGAGGTACAATGCTGGTTAACGAACTTATTCAATATGTCCTATTTATCTAGTTATACGCAAAATATCTAGTAACAATAAAAAACAAATAACGGACTCAGTGTGGATCAACCCCGGATTTTGTGAAACGTCTATTTTCTCGCCAAAGAGCAATCTTAATCAAAACATTTTAAGAAAAAGGTCCCAAGATAATTCCTTTAGTAATAATAAAGAGCATTTATATCGCGCTGAATCCCCAGGAGCAGTGGGCTCTAATCGCGTTACAAAAAAAAAAAAAAAAGTGTGTATGCAGAATCTCACTACTTTAAAAAAAAATTAGTGACAAATATCCAAAAATGTCAAGCTTTTCTGTCTTCAAACGCGGGCTCTAGTCGCTGTCACATCCTCACACACACACACACACACACACACACACACACACACACACACACACACACACACACACACACACACACACACACACATGGAGACAAAAGGCTCAGAGTGGGTTACCTACCATTACTATGTGAAAATGGGTTCCCATAATTTCTATTTATTCTAGGGCTCTGGAATTGATGCGAATGTATAGAACTCACCTTAAAACTAAGCGCTATAACTTAAAATAAAATAGACATTTTCTAGGTCACTGGATGGAGAAAAAAATGGGTTTCTACCAATTAAGTGGGTGCCTCTCACACAAAAACTGCCATCACAGTGAAAATGGGTGTCGCTTCAAATCATTCATTTAAGCATGTACTATCTTAAGAAAATTAGACGTCTAAAATAAGGTAAAGTTCAGGGAATATTTGATGCTTCTTTTTCACATTCATTTGATTGTTATCATTCTTTTTTCAACTTAATGTGTATTTCTTCTTTTTCCTGCATTAGAAATGTCAAGCACAATGACACATCACGCAATGAACAAATACCTCACTAAACATACCTCTGGTTGATTTTATTATGATTGTTTGGGTGGGGTTGGCGGGAGGGGGGGGGGGGGTCATCACTTTTGGTTTTATACAGCTGCAATTCTCTCTTATTAATGGAAGATTTTCAGTATCGTTTGAATCAGTAGGTCATTTCAGAGGCGCGCACCAAGTCTCACGTCGATCCGCTCACAAATACACATTTGGAGTGAACCAGATGGGTCCAGTTGGCTATGTCCCCTATTCCACAATATAGGCCAGCTAAGAGACGCAATCGTGTTTAGGCGCACCCGGCGAAGGCCTCCCTCATACGTGATAGAAGGTTTAAAACTGAGAACTGTTGTTTTTAGAAGCGTGTCAGGCAACAGTTTTTATTAAAACTGTTTAAAAACCTCTTTTAACTCCACATTTGTTAATGTTAAAAGTGTTTTAATTTACAAGCGTGTAACTGTTGTGGCCAGCGTATCCCCTATAGTCCTTGCTATTTTCCCCATTGTCGCCTTTCTATCTTCGTTCAGCACTCGACTTTCTAGTCCTTCCCTCAAACGGGCAGCAGGTGCACAAACAATACTTAACTATTACACCTTTTGGCAACATTAGGCTTCTTTTTCTGACTTAGCATTACATCCGAAAATGGAGCATCGAAAGCCTTCACTCTGTCTACTGCACTAAACGGCCGACTGCAGCAGACGACCCACGCAACGACGCTGACTGTGTGACGGCATTTGCATTCAATCAATATGTGCATACAATCCAAGAGGAGTTGCAGTCGAAACGAAAGCATTCATAACACCAACAAGCCTACAAACAAAACAACAGGTTGAACCAAAAGGTCGGGCAGGACACAAGACAACAGCAGCTTCCCCCGAAGTACACGTCCTCTCTCACACTGCGCACTCATACAATCACTTCACTTCATAGCACGTTGCTGGCGCACAAATACATTGCCCTAAAATGTTAACTTTGGCCACTAGACATGACCTCCCACCACATCACCCTGGAACAACAACACAACTCAACACCTTTTCACAAAATAACCGCACCCTCAAATAACGAACCCCATTTGCAGCAACATAAGCAATTTACTCCCTCACACAACTACATAACCCCCCCCCCCTCCCCCCTTCGCATCTCTCCGTCTTACTTCGGCTTACCCACGCAGTCGACCAATCAGGTATTAGGTTATTTATAGCTTAGACGGGTGATGTCAAACACACACACACTCACACACACACACACACACACACACACACACACACACACACACACACACAAACACACACTGCTTGGGACAAGTTTAGAATACACTGGTGGTGTTTAGTACACAAAAGTGCATGTAAAAAAAATAAATAGGAAAAACTGATTTTGTAAAAAAAATTTATAACTTTTTACTGGAAGACAATTCAGAAACAACCCACAGAAAAAATGGGTGTCTGACTTGGGCACCCAGAATTTTACACACACTCATTTTCCATAAGGATGGTAAAGAAAGTTACCCATTTTAAGGGTTTTGTGTGTACACACACACACACACACACACACACACACACACACACACACACACACACACACGCGCGCGCGCGCGCATACACACACACAGCGCTTTGGCGCCAAGGTTTGCGTAGCTAAACATGACGTCATTTTTATCTTGTTACTTCTTTGCCAGAATTTCTGCGCGGCACGCCCAAAACGTCATGTTGCATGATCCGGAATGCGCCCGACCCAGCCCCATTTCAAAGTCTACCGTATTTTTTAAATACGGTAGACAAAAAACGCGAAAATACCCAGCGAAAAACTACACAGTTCGAATCAACCTGGGCGTAAATCTACCCTGTGTAAATTTGTGATGTGGCTATTCTAATGATATATTTTTATTGAGTAAATTCTAGCCTTAGTGTTAGTTAGTTATTGGGGTTTAACGCCGAGCAGGCGACTAAGGCCATCTCCGGCGGAGCCTTAGTGGACTTATTCTGGGCGGAATCATGCTGTAAAGATTCCCGCTGTTTATTTTTTGTTATGTTTATTTTTTGAAATAAATGAAAAATCAAAGGAACACATTTGCACTCGATAGATGCACGCCTGGGTGGATTTGCTCTGAGCACATTTCGGTGGGTAGTGTCAAGCTGGGAAGTTGTATTCCAAATATAGCGAAATTGACCACTTAGGCACCAATGGCTGTAACCAGAGGGACTCTGTTAAAGTATTGTTTTGGACTGGGTACATAAATTATATTGAGCAACATTTTGCTTGATACAGTGCTGATGAACAGACAGATGTGATTACTAGACCCGAATCAAAGTGTACTCGTCTTACGACTCGGACATTGGTTCGGATCTCTGTCTGTCTGTCTGTCTGTCTCTCTCTCTCTCTCTCTCTCTCTCTCTCTCTCTCTCTCTCTCTCTCTCTCTCTCTGCGTGTGCGTGCGTATGTGCGGGCGTGCGTGCGTGAGCGAGTGCATAAATGCGTCAGTGTGTGGTATGTGTATGTTTACATGTCTATGTCATTTATGTAGTAGATGTAGCAACGGCAAGTTTGAAAACTGGTCCTGTTACCAATAACTTCTACCGTTGGAAAATAAAGGTTCATTGTTCATTGTTCTCTCTCTCTCTCTCTCTCTCTCTCTCTCTCTCTCTCTCTTTCTCTCTCTCTCTCTCTCTCTCTCTCTCTCTCTCTCTCCTCTCTCTCTCTCTCTCTCTCTCTCTCTCTCTCTCTCTCTCTCTATATATATATATATATATATATATATATATATATATATTCTTTACTGTTAACAAAGACGTCGCCCAAAGCCAAAAAATGCACTCAGTCAGAATAGCTCAAGGGAGATAATTTTTCATTAAATTCTGAGAATGCTCTTGCTACGCTAATGCCATGAAATTCCAGGCTGGTAAGCAGGTGTTCAGTGGAAGGCTTAAAATGATAGGTCTGTCATTCCTTCTCTCCTACTAACCCTTTCCTTTCTAGAACTAGTAGGCGATGCAGTCACAAAAAGGGCAGCTGATGTCCTGATGACACAACAATGCAAGCTTAACAGCCTGGAATTCCATGGCATTAGCGCGTAGCAAGAGCATTCTCAGAATTTAATGAAAAATTATATATATATATATATATATATATATATATATATATATATATATATATATATATATATATATATATATATATATATATATATATATATATATATATATATATTTCTGTTGCTCACTCACTCACACATCAGTTATTTTTGTTTTGCTTTTGCTGAACAGTTGTGTTTATGTCTTCTGCAGGATCTCTTGTACACTGACGTCATATGCCTGGATGTGCCTGGTGAGGATCCTGCTGATTACAGCACCACCAAAACCTATTCCTACAACGACCTCGTGGACCTCCAGAGTCGACTGATGTTGGTTGTCGGTCATGCTGATCAGGGGAAAGACAACGTGGAACGATTCATTTCTGTGCGTAAAACGTTAGACAAAGCGCGCAAAATAATTGTCTGATCTTGAAGATTTACTCTCACCTTGCTGCTTTGTATGTTCACGCAACCGGCTGCTATTAGAATAGTTTCATACAAGAAAGGCAAAGCCATTATAGCTCACGTGTATGACCGATTTACATATATGTGACCTTTGTGACAATAAGTAAAGGGCTGGCTTTGGCACCAGCAAAATACATGTTTTCTCAAAATGTAAGCATTTTTCAGACATTTGTCAACCCCCCGTGACCCTTGACCTTTGCGATGAGTCGATTAAATTAGTATGCATATGAAGGTCTTATCATCAGCTGCCTTGGTGCCAAATTGGATTAAACATTTGCAAAAATATTGATATAATACCTACAATTTTATCAAAAATTGGCATTTTACACATTTGCCGGCCTTTTGTGACTCTTGTCCTTTCCAAGAGGTCATCCAAATTAATATGCATATATAGTTCCTACCATCAGGTAGCTCTGTACCTAATTTGGGTTTGAAGTTGTGAGTAGTATTTGAGGAAAAAAACAATATTTTGTCCAAATATGGTTTTTGTTTTACCCATTTACTGTTTTTTTTAACCTATTTCCTGAGCTCTTGTGACCATTGACCTTTCCGAGGGATCATCCAAATTAGTATGCATAGAAAGATCTTCCTATTAGGTATCTCTGTAACAAGTTTGGGTTTGAAGTTGTGAATAGTATTTGAGAAAAAAATATCTTTTGTCATAATATGGCTAATTTGGATCTATTTCCTAAGCTCTTGCGACCCTTGATCTTTCCGAGGGGTCATCCAAATTAGTATGCATAGATAGGTCTTACCATCAGGTATCTATGTAGCAATTTTGGGTTGTTACCCCAAAATAAATAAAAATAAATAAATAAAATAAAATATAAAATAAAACGGGAAAGGGGGGGGGGGTGGAGGAGGGGAGGTGGAGGGATTCCACTCTGTCCTCTGAGTAGGATGTTGTCTTTCGGTCCCTGAAAGGGAAATTATTTTAATATATCTGGGCTACCTTGGTGCGTGGGTGGGGTGGTGTGGGGTGGGGAGAGTGGGGAGAATCCACTATCCCCCTCCCCAATACTCACCCAAAATCTGCACCTGAGAGTCACACGCCGCACTGCTGTGTCAAAATTTTCCACTTGGTGTTATATATATGAAAACAATCTGCACTTTATTGGTCGCTTCGAGTTATCGCAGGTATTACTTCATTATTAAAAAACACAAAACAACAACAACAACAAAAATAAATAAACAAACAAACAACCAAAGCCGATTTATCGGTAAGTAATTGACACTGTGGTAAACGCATTACATAGACCCTCTTTTTGTGCTAATGAGTCAGACGACGTGCAGCCAGTGGTTTTGGAATTACGACGTATTCTCAACAGATATATTCAACTTGCACAGAGTTTAATATAGGTCTAGAGCTGGACAACTGAATGACGTTTTAATGTATCCGAGTTACAGAAAGTTATCTCAATTTAGCTGTAAGCCCCAGCAAAGTGCGCCACTGTCTGTAAAGTTGAAAACACGTCTGCAGTGACTGTCTTCCACACACTGGCTGTAGTGATGAAAAGTAGACATAACAAAATCAATAACATTTTGGGAAAGGAAAAAGATCAACTTTATCGCCGTGGAAGCAAGTGGAAAGAATAAGGGACAAGAGCGCTGTGAAAACATGTACACAGCGTCAGGCTGCAGAAAGATTTATGGCGGCCTAGCGATGGCGGACGCTTATATGAGCGGAAGGTGGGTCTGTCTTCAGACTCATGCCGCTACAATTTTGAAGTAATCACTGAAATATTTAGTGATTTTAAAAGCTTGAGACGTGCCTCTTCAAATCTAAGAGGATTTCCCATCTTGATTTTGGCTTAGTAAATTTTGGTGCCCAATCGAAAACGTTCCACTATCAATAGTGTATGTTTTTGTTTCGAAATCGGAGTGTGGATCGTCCTACAAACACTAAGGAGCTTAAGCTGTTTTAAAACTGTTTTCGATTTCCCTGTAGGTGCAAAACTCGGACGGCACGACTGAATTGAAAATGTCATGAAAAAAGGGTCATGCTGGGACACAGCGAGCCGCTCACGACGTAAAAACGCGGTCACGGCGTTTAGAACAAAGTCCAAACATCGCGATCATGTAATCGGCCGATTTTAACACGTATAATAAAGAAAACTACGCATGTATCCGCAAAATTCTTTTTGACGGTCAGACAGTAAGTATTTGTTTACCAATATCTATCTCCGTGAGTGGATGGAACCAACATTAAAGTTAAATGTTCTCACGAAAGGGACCTTAAGTCGCGCAGCGCCGAATGGAGCTACAGGCCGAAAAGAGTGCAGGGGGTCATCTTAGGTCAGTTTGAGTGATTAACTTTAAATGCATGTTTCTCGCTTAATAACAGGTCTACAACAAATAGTTTTTTTTGCATCAAATTAATCTGTAATGCTAGTAGATTTTAATGGTGTAATATCTCAAAACTTAAAATTTCCGACTTATGGTCTCTTTCGTGGGAACGGGTCAATTTTTAGTTTTGTTACAAGCGTGTAAAATGGGTACGTTGTGAAGCGCACAGCGATAGGAGGCGTGAGCCTCGCTACCTATGCATTCTAATTTGGATGACCATTTGGAAAGGTCAAGGGTCACAAGAGATCATCAAATGTCTATTTTTGTAATTTTTTGGGGGGGTTAGAATTTTAGTTTTTAGCTCATTAATTTTCAGGATTTTTTTTCAAACCTTTCAACCAAATGTAGCAGAAAGGTAGGTGATAAGACCTGTCTATGCATACCAATTTAGCTCACTACTTACAAATATCAAGGGTCATGGGAGGTTGACAAAAGTGAAAATGTGTAAATTTTGAGAAAACATGGACTTTGCAGGTACAAAAGTCAACACTTTTGTTATGGTAGAACACGTGCTTATTTCAGTGACCTGTCGTAAAAATCAAAGTCACAAAGGTTAGACTACTTATGTAGATCGGGCACGCACGTGAGTCTTAAGGGCTTTGCCATTCTTGTTTTTGAACAGTAGTGTACAAACAACTTGAGTGCCTTATCGTTGTCTTTCTTTTTACAGGTGATGGATAGCATTGTACGTCTGGCAAAAACGTACATCCAGCTGTGTCGAGATGGTTGTCTGCTGTTTGCCAACTGGACCGCCATGTTTCTGTTTAACGAGAATCAAAACGTCTGCTGTATCGTTGAGTTTTTTCAAGCCGATGAGCAGGCCCAACAGCTAAAAGGCATGAGAGAAGCTCATACGCTTGAAGAGTACATAGCTCAGGTAGGCTTTGCTATTAGGTCGGTCTTTTGTTGACCGTTTAGTACCTTCATGGTGTTTTAGATTTTTTGGTTCTTTCTGTTGTTGATCACGTAAGCACCGGCATGGTGGCACTTACTCTCTTGAGGCAACGGGCTTTGAGCATCAATTTTTGGTCCCCAGTCATGTAAGGTTTGAAGGCGTTTGTGAGTATATGTGTACGGTTAAATTTCAGTACGTTCCAATATATAAGCCGCTTAGAGCTCCCTGTTTGTGGTGAGTTATCGAGGTAAAATGTTTATATTATTATTATTATTATTATTATTATTATTATTATTATTATTATTATTATTATTATTATTGCAGTTGAATTCGTTTAAAGCGATCTCTTCCATGTCGGGCTTTTACTGCTAAAATTAGCCGATACAGAGCGTTATCAATCAATGTTTTGCCTCAACTCGTTTGCCTTCCTTTACAAAATCCATGTTGGTAGGCACACGTACCAAAGGTTGCCACTGCCTTCTAAGCGGAGAACGGAAGAGATTCTAATGTGTAGAAAGGAGAAGAAGAGCATAAAACTCTTTCAGTTTACGACATTGACTTCATTATTTAAGTCAGATCTTCCTTTTGTTTTGTTGAAAGACATACTAAAAATATTTATGAAGGAGATATTGTTGTCGTCTTTCGTGTTGTTTGCATGCGGTCAGAAATGTGGCCATTGATTCAAGGTCAATGGTTCTTGCATGCACACACTCGACCCTTGCATTCACACCATGCAAAAAATATCAGTAAATAAACAGAAAACTTACAAATGGGTTGTCCTCCGGTAAATGGAATATTTTGGGGTGTTTAGTTGTTACAGTTCAGTGTTCATTAAATAATGAACACATATCAGCTGCACCTGAGTGTGGAAAATGAAAAGTACATGTTAGAAAATAACTGGTATCACGGACTGGGTTAAATAATAATGTTTACGAGTTTGAGAGAGAAAATAATCTAAAAACAATGTTCAAAATTGCGCCCCCAAAAGTGCATTACTACACCACTCACCTTTGTTGCATCAACAGAACATATCTGTAAAGGGCTTTAGCTTCAAACTGATATCAATGGCAGCAAAATGGAAAAACTGTGTTTGTGTACAGTGGGCAGTGTGCAAGTTTGTGTGTATTTAAAATCGGCGTAACGTGCCCGATATCACATTTGATACACAAGCGTACTGACATTGATGATATAACCTACAGAAAACAACTAAAACGAAAGACATTATTTTGCGTCGTCTTACTGTCGCGCACGTTACAGTATATAGTGCACGTTACATTTTGTATAAAACCTTATGAGCCGCAATACAAATCCTGTAATCAAAACACAACACGACTGGAAAACAAAGGAATCATACAAAGAAATTCAAGTAAAAAATGTGAAAACATTTTGACGAACACAATATTGACTTATATTTTTTTAAATATGGAAAACAGCAACAACAACAACAACCCGGGGTGGGAGAATTTGCGACTGCCGCCAATGCAAATGCAAGCGAAATGAATTGGTGCATACCATTAATATCATACACACCTATCAGCAGCATCATACACAGACACAATAGTTTATAACCACAACGCCAGTACAATAGACGTTCTAAGACCATCATGGCCAGACGTACGTTTATTTTTTTAATGCCGAGATGGATTTTCCCACGTCATGAACCGTTAATAATTGAATATGAAATGATGTATCGGGAATCAACCTTTGATTACAGAACCTTCTCAATTGTTCTGACACCACAGATGGCTGTTCGGGAGATGTAGTCTGGAGTAGTGTACTGGCGGCAAAAAGAAAATGCTGATTAAATATATCAGCTGGGATGTTTGTACACTGAGCAGTAATTCAGGACCTCGTGAAAGCGTTCAGCGCACGCCAAACAGATATAACATCCTTTTTGCCATTCATAAGACGGTGAAAGAGTGACCTCTGAGCCTTTACATCCCTGTTAATGTGTTTAAGCGATCTATATCTAATGGTTGTGCGCTGATGCTTGCGGAAAGAATTATCCGCTTTTAAGTTCTACCAGCAGCAGCACAGGATAGTGATCACTAATCCCTACCTGCGGCATTTCTACTCCCACCCCCCTTGACTTACTGGTAGTGTATATATGTTCAGTTAAAGTGGAGGAAGTAGGACTAACACGGGTTGATGTACTAAGCAGTTGTTTTAACCCAAACATAGAGATAGTGCACTCCCAAGCAGGATTACTAAAAACATATTGATATTAAAATCACCCAGAATCATCATCTCAGAGCTTTCTCACTTTATCCATCATAGCAGAAAACTCGTCAAACCATTGAAACACTGATGCCGGGTTTCTGTACAGGAATCCGATCAGCACGGGGCTGGATTTGTTTGCTCTCAACTCAACCCAACCCAAACACATTCAACTGACATGTGACTCCAGGTCCTTACGCCTGCGGGTAATACCGATGACCGAACTATGAATGTATACTGCAATACCCGTCTGACTAATCGGCATCGCGGCGCAAGACAGTAAAGTCCTGGATAGAAACGGCCTTATCACTGGTATTAGAGTTGAGGCGTGATTCTGTGACACCGAAGAGATGAAAGGGCCTGGGTTGAGTTAGAAGCACACAAAGATCGGAAATTTGTTGGCTAAATGATACACATTTAAGTGCCCAGCTGGCGATCATATGCCATAAACGTGAGATAATAATCTGGTCGCACACAAATGTAAATTGAAAAAGTCTCCCCTGAGCGCAGATTATACAAGAGGAATGTTAAAATCAACCAAGAACACTTGTCGGCGAAAGCTAAAAGAAATAAGTGAAAAGTTTGACGAAGAAGAGTTCACGGATGGGCCTACCGAACTTCGACCAGTAAATAAGACACAGCGGTCACTTAGCGGGACTAATCCGCTCCTCACACTGTACACAGTCACGGCTGAACAATCCCGCTGCGTGGCAGGGGAAGTAAGTCCGTCAGCACTATGTAGAGGCACACAGAGATAAATTCTGAAATGTGTTCGGGATACCTGATACTCAGGTATATAAGCTAAAGAGGCAAACGTTTTGTGCCTCGAAGCACTAGTCAGACGAGTAACACACGCAGAATGAATTATGTACACTCACACCGCAATACTGAAATAATACACTGCTCTAAAAAGTCCGCAGCTAACCTAAATAATCAGTCCAACAACAACGTGCAGAATACAACACAATGAACTTGAAAGTGTAAGTCATATCATTTATAAAGGAAATAGAACTGGTGTCGACGATCTGCTAAAAGCTAATGAAATCTGGTCGCATTCTGTTGTCGAGCCCAATAGTTAATGTTACCCCATGGCATGAAAAAAAAAGTGTGTGTGTGTGTGTGGGGGGGGGGGGGGGGGCATCATGACAAGGTATATAGTGCTGGGAATATCTGGTTCGTGCCATGTCTGGATTGTTAATAATAATAAATAATAATACCGTTTTTATATAGGCGCTTTTTCTCAGTTTTTGGGCAAATCGACTCAAAGCGCCGCGAACTGAAACCCAACACGCACACTCACGTGACAGACACGGATTTACGCCATTTAAGACAAACACAGTACAAGACAGAAGAAGGGCCAGTTCAGCTATTGAAGTTACAGAGATTTTTGATCGCTTGTATTTGAAATTTGTAAAGTGGCCTGAAACCGGTACCAAAGAGGGGAGGGGGGGGGGGGGGTGGAAGAACCGGAGTACCCGGAGAAAGAACCCGCGACGGTCCGCCCGAATTAACGGTGACACTTATCAGAGGAGAAAAGTCCGACGCCGGAACCCGTTTTCGAACCTCGCACTTTGGCATTGGTGGCAGGCGCCTTAACCACTGCGCCACGGACCGCCCTGTCTGGATTGTTAAAGGTGTGCGGAGTGTAGCCAGTCTGTGGCTGAAAGTACGTACACTGCATGGCTGAAGTCTGGAAAGGCGCGGCTGGCACGAAAGACTGGTTTCCATCCCCACTATGCGTGTCCCTTGCACTGAAGGCGCAAGTAGCCCGAGTGTTTGTTTCTAAGGCCGCCGGCCGCTCTTGCCCGGCAACCACACTGGAGTAGAACTGCATGTGCTCCGTTTTGTCTGGACACACACTGGTTGCCTCCCTTGATTCGCTACGCATAGCGAATTGAGGGAGAGAACCTGTGTGGTTTCGGTACTCATTATCACTATCCTCGGCTCTGTTGGGCTGGGGAAGCAGGCGGCCACCACGCTTGATGTGTAGGGCGACACTGACCCCCCTAAGACTGAGTTGATTAATCAGTAAATTTATTTCTAGTACTATGTCAGATCTGCCAGAATATTCAATACATTTTAGACTCTGCAAAGCAGATTTGGAGTCTGTACAAATAAGAAACTGATACATCTGCAGGGGCAGGGTCAGTACGTGATCAAGGGCCATAAGAATGGCCACAAGTTCTACCGTACAAATAGCCCAACCCCTACCCAAACTATAGCTAATAGTTTTATTTAGAGACGGGATAAACACCCCGCCCCCCGCATCTCCGGCATCATTAATCGATCCATCGGTATATGCAGTGAGCGAGTGTGGATACCGAGTCTCCAAACAATCCAAAGTTGCTATTCTTTGTAAATTTAAATCACTTTTTTTAGTAATGTTTGGTATATCCGTACTTATTGAGGCCGCCAGGAGGGTCCAAGGCGGATAAGGAGAAAGCGGAATCGGATTTATAGTCTGGGGAACCACCTCAGCCCTAACTTGGATCTCGTGAACCAGAGCAGTTAAGGATGGTTGAATCCTACGTTTTTGGATCGCATGGATGGCTAATTCCATACGATCCATGTTGACTTCACTATAAAATATATATAGTGAATTTGTCTTGATGTCATTTACTAAGACTAAACACACACACACACACACACACACACACACACACACACACACACACACACACACACACACACAAACACACACACACACACACACACACACACACACACACACACACACACACACACACACAAACAATAACATCTGATTCAGTTAAAGTTATTTAGTTAGTTAGTTATTTGGGTTTAACGCCGAGCAGGCGACTAAGGCCATCTCACGGCGGGATGGGTAAAAATCTGGTCAGCCAGACTCTCTGAAAAGGGCAAATAAAAAATATTTACATAGGCTATGAATGCTCAGATCTTATTAAAAATATTGCATTCTCTCAAGAAATTGAAGATTTTGTCCGGGGGAACATCCCGGAACAAAACCTTCAAGGAGTCCGCTGTGAAGTGTTTATATCTCGTGTCAATTAGATCAGCACAATACAGCAAAAAGTGTCAAACAGAAAACTGCTCATCACAGGCAAAACACATGGACGCTCATCCTGTTTAAGTAAGTAAGAGTGCGTAACATACGTGTGCCCGATGTGGAGCCGAGCAAGGACAGTCTCCTCACGGCGGCTGCCGCAGCGGAAAGGTAGACTGTCGGACAACGTAGGAAGAGCTTCATGAAGCTTGTTCCCTTCCTCTTTGTCCCACTCGGACTGCCACTCGCGGGCTATGTACGCACTAATCACAGGTTGAAAATCACTATAAACAGTCTGTGTGTCAGGGACAGGGTCACTGCGGGCACTGTTGGCAGCAGAATCTGCGATTCTGTTGCCTTCGATGCCCACATGGCCCGGGACCCAAATAAAAAAGATGTCATAATATTCCTTCATCAAGTCTGCGTAGAGCTCTCTAATCTGCACCAGCAGTGGATGGTCTGTTCCCGCGCCCTGAAGGGCCTGCAGGGCAGAAAGAGAGTCAGACAGAATCAGGAAGTTCCTTTCCCGAGACTGATAGGCATGCTTGAGTGCCAGCAGAATTGCCTGCAGTTCTGCACTAAATACAGAGGAATGGTCAGGGAGACGGAGCTTAAATGGGCGTCTAGGATGGCGAGAGGACACTGCAGCCGCAGCCACCCTCCCATCCTCAGACTTGGACCCATCCGTATAAAGACGACAATAGCCAGGAAAAATTGAAAGGAGTTCATTGAGGCTCTGTTGGTATATGGCTGGTGGAGTACAATCGTCTTGTGGGCGGTCAAGTCCAGCAAGATGTCAGGAACTGGTAGCAGCCAGGGTGGAGTGACGTGTTGCAGAGATTCCGAAACTTTGTCCAGGTCCACTCCGGCCGCCTGCAGATGAGGTCGGACACGGAAGGAAAGTGGACGGACAGCTCCCGGATGGGCATCGTAAATCTCTGCAAACGACGGGGTAAAAACACAATCATAGGCAGGATTTTCTGGATGGGCCTTCAGCTGCAGAACGTAGCTGAGCATGAGGCGGATGCGGCGGAGCCTGAGAGAAGGCTCCCCTGCCTCTGCATACAGACTAGGAACTGGAGATGTCCTGAAGGCTCCCAGACATATGCGCAAACCTTGATGGTGAATTGTGTTCAGACGCTGTAGAACAGACTTGGAAGCCGAGCCATATACCACAGAGCCGTAATCCAGTTTGGACCGAACAAGGGCCCGGTACAGTCGAAGTAAGACAATGCGGTCTGCACCCCAGTCAGTACGACCAACGACACGAAGAATGTCGAGGGCCTTCTGACAAGAGGTTCTAAGGTAGTTAACATGGTTGCAGAAGGTCAATCTTTTGTCAAAGATGACCCCCAAAAACTTTGCCTCTTCGGCCACCTTAATTGGCACTCCAGCAATGCTCAGGCTAGGGTCTGGAAAAAATTTCGTCTGGTTAGTAAAATGCACACAGACTGTCTTGGAGGGCGAGAACCTGAATCCGTTGAGAGACACCCACCGCTGGATGCGATCAACACACAGCTGCAAGCGCCTCTCTAGGGACGCAAGCCCTCGACCTCGTGCACACAAAGCAAAGTCGTCCACAAACAAAGAGCATTCAGAATCATCCTTGACGGCCTTTACAATGTTATTAATTTTAATACTAAATAAAACAGGAGATAAAATGCTGCCCTGCGGGACACCCATCTCCTGTTCAAAGGAGTCGGAGAGGGTGGAGCCCACACGGACATGGAACGACCTGTTAGACAAAAAAGTTTGAATAAAAACGGGCAGGTGCCCTTTAAAACCCATGTCCGACAAATCAGACATTATACCATACTTCCAGGTAGTGTCATATGCCTTATCAAGATCAAAGAAAAGTGCATAGACATGCTGCTTGTTGACAAAAGCATCTCGGATATAAGACTCAAAGCGGACTAGATGGTCAGTTGTACTACGGAAGCGCCGGAAACCGCACTGGAGGTCTGTGATGAGACCCTGTGACTCAAGATGCCACACCAGGCGGGCGTTGACCAAGCGTTCCATAGTTTTGCATAAACATGATGTCAAAGCGATTGGCCGATAGTTGCCCGGGTCGGAAGGATCTTTACCCGGCTTGGGGATTGGCACAACCACAGCCTGACGCCAAGATGGCGGAAAATGACCAGTTATCCAGATATGGTTAAAGGCCTTGAGAAGTACAAGGAGTGAATCCTCAGGCAGATGTGTTAGGAGCTGATAGTGGATGGTATCTAATCCAGCAGCAGAGTCAGTACATTTCTGCATGGCTTGCTGCAATTCTGAAAACGTAAAAGGGGCATTATAGTCTTCCGAGTTATCCGATATAAAATCACAAGTACAAGACTCTCGCTTCTCCTTCTCTCTCTGGAAGAAAGGTGAATAATGCTCTGTTGAAGAATGATGGGCAATGGTGGAGGCAAGCAAATTGGCCACAGCCTTTTTATCCGTGACCAAACTGGCACCATCTCTAAGATGGCCGATAGAAGCCGAGCCACCCCTGCCTCTAATTCTTCGAACAGCCTTCCAGACTTTTTGGGATGGAGTCCTAGAAGATAAAGATGAGACGAAGCTTCTCCAGGAAGCACGGCGTTCACGTTTAAAAATGTAACGGGCTTTCGCCCGCTGTCTTTTAAATATTAAAATATTTGCTTGCGACGGATCGCGAAAAGCACGTCGCTGAGCAGATTTGCGCATTTTTTGGGCCTTGCGGCACTCTTCATTGAACCATGGTACTCTCGGCTTCCGAGGGAGTGATGTGGAAGTTCTAGGGATGGTTTCACCTGCTACGTCCAACAAAATAGAAGTAAAACAAGAAACAGGTTCTTCAGCTGACATGACCACCTCCTCTGTAATACGAGACTGACAGAGGGAGGCGAACAGAGGCCAGTTCGCTTTCGTGAGATTCCAGCGTCCCACCGGCGAATCCTCCTCACAGCTGACCGATGACAGGACTACTGGGAAGTGGTCACTACCACACAGGTCGTCGTGAACCTTCCAGTCAAAGTCCAGCATGAGAGAAGGATCACACACAGTGAGGTCTAGAACAGAACTAGATCCTGAACCTGAGTTCGAGTACGTAGGTGAGCCATCGTTAAAGACACATAGGTTAAGTTGAGAAAAAACATCTTCTAACATCTGACCTCTGCCATCATAGTGGTCACTACCCCAAAGGTGAGCGTGACCATTAAAATCCCCCATGAGAATAAAGGGAGGGGGCAGCTGATTTACTAAGTGAAAAATATCAGTACTACAGACCCGCAGGGATGGTGGCAGGTAAACACTGCATATGGTTATTGTCTTTTTCAAGGTAACCCGAGCTGCGACAGCCTGAAGACAGGTGTCGATGCTAACGGGGCTACATAAAATTTGGCTACTAATGAAAAGAGCCACTCCACCCGAGCGCCTCTCTGAATCAGAGCCTTTGTGTATAGCGTAAAAACCAGTAAAGGACACAGGGTCAGAAGTCTTCAGGTATGTTTCCTGAAGAGATATTACTGAGGGGTTATAGAACTTGACCAAAAGACGTAATTCCTCAAAGTTAGCTTGAAAACCACGACAATTCCACTGAAGCAGAGAGTACATGATTATGTATTATCTTGGGGTGAAGAGTTTTTCCCCCCTTTATCCTTTGATTTGGAAGGAGGTGAAGAAACAGAGGGGGGCCGGCTCCTCGGAGATGAAGAGGGTGGAACTGCCACCGCATCAGCAACGACAACTTCCACTCCCTCCATCCGCTCCTCCAATGCAGCATATTTGTTTTGAAGGGGGACATCAGTGTTCTCCTTCTGGGCCCGTGCGCACAGCGGTCCCATAGATTTTTTAGACTTCTGGTCCTTGGCAGCGTTCCTGCCGCTAGAGTTAACGGCCTTAGAAGGCTGACCAGAGCCAGAAGCCTTTGGATTAGACAGACTAACAGGTTTGCGTGGGGGCTGAGGCTTAGGGGCAACAGAAGGCGGCACTACCGGACGGCAGTGTCCGCCTTCTACGTTCCCTGGCTCCTCGTCACCACCGGAGGAGGGTTACTCTCCAGGGGCGAGAGGAGCCGAGGCTCCGCCCCCAACCAAGAAGTTGGGGTTTGACATGCGAAGTCTTTGGTGGGGCGCTTGCCTGCCACCGCTGCACTGAATGTATACACAGATGTGTTAGAGGATGGGGCAGCCGCAGCTGCACCAGGGCCTTCAACCAGCTTTTTGGCGTCCAAAAAGGACAGCCCCTTCTCCACACGCACTTGCTGAATCCTGCACTCGGATATCCAACGAGGGCATTTCTTGTCCGAAGCCATATGCGCCCCCTGGCAATTCACACACAGGGGGGTGGCTGTGCAGGACTCAGCAGAGTGTCCGGGCTTAGTGCAACGGGCGCATGAAGCCTCTGCCTGACGGCAGGTCTTTTGCCCATGGCCATACTTTTGGCACTTAAAGCACCGGAGGGGGAGAGGGACGTACTTTTTCACTTTCAAGGAGTAGTAACCTCCCCAGATTGTAGTAGGAGGGGTTGGGGTGCCAAACGTCAGGATGATGGTAGGGAGACGGATCTCCCTACCACCTCGCTTGGAAGCGAAGCGCCTGACGTAAGTCACCCCCTGAGACTTAAGCATCCGTACAAGTTCATCTTCTGACAGTTCTGCCAAAGCTTGATCTTTGATTACGCCTCTTGACGAATTCATAGTTTTGTGGGGTGTCACCTCCACTGGAGTGTCTCCAATGGAAGAGAGCCTCAGCAGCCCGTTGGAGTGTGCCCGGGTACGGCACTCCACCAGCAAGTCACCAGACCTGAGGCGCTGGGCCTCAGGCCTGCCAACACGGCTCCGGAGGGTCTCCCCCACCAGAAATGGATTCAGCTTGGAAACAGGTTTGTCTGTCATCTTGCTATGAACAATGAGAAAGCGAGGCCATACAGCTGACGCCTGAGGCGTCGCCTCCTCACAGTCCGAGTCACTGTCATGTTCAATGTCGGTGGCGATGTGCCGCTTCTGTGCAAGTTTTGGTTTTTTTTTTTTTCCATATTATAATAGTAGAGATATTCATCCCCCGGGGGTCCCCGCCCGCCACCGAGCCCAACAAGGGAAAGTGCAACTGTCGGCGGGTCTCCAGCCGACGCACAATGGAGACTGCCCGAAAGATATACTCAAGGGGGTAAGCCCGATTGAACCGTCTGAGCCACCGCCTTCTATCACACTGTTGAATGCAGGGGAATACTGGCGTAAAGCACCTAATCAGCAGCTGAGGCTATAGCATGGTGCTCCGTATATCAACCCGCATGTCAACAGTGGGATAGGGCTCAACGTGACAAGAGCCGATTGACTAGGCCGGTACGACTAGCCTCCCGTTTAGGTAGAAGTCAAGGCCAAAGTGGAGTGTTTCAGCCACCAGGATCCTCTTCTTCCCCGACACGGGTCTCCAAGCACGGCAAACACTTGGGATCCAAAGGACCAAAAGCTCACGTGTGTTTTTAAGGACCAATTCAACATGGTAAGACCTGGGTTAGCACAGCTCCTCAAAAACCGGACCAGTGAAAAAGACTGAACAACATATCTGCTGACATCAAGTCCTAAGCCTGGACAAAGATGGCACCCCTCTGCTAGCCCACTCTGTCAGTGACTGAGGAGACTACCCACCCACGCCACGTGGAGGCCGGTGCCGAGTGGGCGATTCAGTTAAACGCTGACTGTACACATTCGTTCTCACTCGCCACTCGCGCTCTCTCCAATTAGTCCGGTTGATCAGAGAAAGCGCGGACAGCCAGAGGGAAAAAACTGTTGCGGAATCTGCTGATCCTGGTACTGATGGACCTGTACCTGCGCTCTGATGGTAAAATTTGGAAAAGCTCATTGCCAGGGTGGGTGGAATCACTGGAGATAAGACTTGCTCTTGTAAGAGAGACTTGTAAGAGACGCTGCTGGTACAGTGAGTCCAGGCTAGGAAGATCTCTGCCTATGATTTTTGAAGCGGTCTTGACCACCCTACTCAGTCTGATTTTCTCTTTGGCCGTGATGGAACCATACCAAACCGTGATCGAAAAGGTGAGCACGCTCTAAATCACAGCTCGGTAAATTTGTATCAACATGTGGGCACCGAGACCGAAACTTTTTAGACGTTGCAGGAGGAACAAGCGTTGCTGTGTTTCTTGGACGATGAGGCGAGTGTTTTCTACCCACTTAAGGTTAGTAGTGCCAAGAAACTTAAAGTTCTGGACTGTTTCAATGATTTCACTATTGATCACAAGAGGGGAAGGGGGAGGGGACTGTTTCTTTCTAAAGTCCACAATCATTTCTTTTGTTTTGCCAGAGTGCAGTTCAAGGTTGTTGTTATTACACCAACAAATTAGAGTCTCAACCTGACTACGGTAGGCGGATTCGTCTGAGTTTGTAATGCACCCTTCCACTGTGGGAAGTTATGGGCGTGGTCTGGCCGCTAGTCGCCTGGTCAGCATCCCATTCGTCGCTGGGCGGAGGGGATGGGTGGTGGGGTAGTTGGCTGGCGGCACACAGGGGAAGGTGACTAATGTTGGGTGGTGGTACATCATCTTTGTCAGAGAGGTTTTGCAGTGACAGCTGGTGGAACTCCGTCTGTACCCACTCGTCAGCACGTACTCCCTGGATCAGACACGTGCCGCCTAGACTACGGTTGAGCTTATAGTACAGGCTGACCGTAAAGCATTTGACACCCGCCCGCTTCACTTGCACAAACGTCTTGGCGAGGGTGTCAGGGATGCCGGTGGCACGAGTGCGTATGCTGAAGTCCGTTCGTGTAAATGTTTTACTGTTAAATCCGTGTCCATCCATATCACCTCATATCCACTGTTGGCAGACTGCAGTAGATGGACGTACTGGATGGACAGGGCCCGCCTCCAGCGTCGCAGGACATCGGTGCTTGAGTCAGTGAAAACTTTCTGTTTATCGTCAAGCGGGGTTTTCACCACAGGAGCTCTGGGATTAGGGGATTTAGAGGGAGTTTGGGACTGTAGGGCGGGCTGACGTAACAGAACTGGGAAAGAGAGCGTCATTATGGATACAGCGTGCACGGGGAGGGGAGTGAGAGAGTAGGTGGGTGGGAAGGGAGATCAGAGGAGTAGATCTGATGGAGTGGGGGTGGGGGAGGGGATTAAGAAGCTGAGGGTAGGCAAGGCTGAGAAGGCGCTCAGGGAGCGGAAAGGGGAAATGGTGAGTGGAGGGTGGGGGGGGGGGTGAAGTGAAGGGGTGGTGGGGGGGGGGGGGGGGTGGTGGGTGCGGGATACTTGCTGGCATGGATCGGTTACGTAGGCTGCCGGACATGCCAAGCTGCTGATCCCTGAGAAGGCTGGCACAGTTTGTAAAGGTGGTCAGGCGTGACCACTCGACAAGTAGACTGCAGAGCCACGATCCGACAGCATCGCCACGTGTAAACACAGCTGTTACGAATCCCCCTAATTATAGAATGGTCAGTGAGGATGGTTGGCACCAGATACGTCACAGAGACTGCAGTGTTAACGTGCTGACCAGTGTGGCAAGTCTGTGAAACACGCAGCGTTGAAGTGAAATGAATGTCATAAAATAGTTTTTACTCACTTGGTCAGGTTATTATCTCGAGAAACACAATATGATGAGAGACGATGTAAATTCACTCACAATCACAGTATGCGTTTTAGGTCCAGGAAAATGGAAGCTAAAGAAGTACACGATATAACTGCTTGCGGTCTCGTCTAAACGGCACAACACAATGCAGGATATCAAAATAAGTTCCAAAGTATCGCACACACAAAACACACGATTATGATTATATCACCACTCCCCAATATGACGAAGTTTGAGAAAATCACAAAATATCCTTAGAGTCTGCAGAGTTCACAGAGTAATGCGCACAACTGATTAGTACACGTCCGAATTAGATAAAGCCCCTCAAACTAAAACTAAGTACTTCTCGTCACGCTTGGCTGCACAGAGGAGAGATCGGAATAGTCGACCGCCCCCGACGGCAGTCGCAGAAGGGGGGGGGGGGAGAGAGAGAGAGAGAGAGAGAGAGAGAGAGAGAGAGAGAGAGAGAGAGATATGATGATGATGATGATGAAACGTTTTATTCAGGATAAAAAGTTTTAGGCATAGCAATGCCTATCTTCCAAACTGTCCTGCTACTCTACACATATAAAAATACATCAGAGAGAGAGAGAGAGAGAGAGAGAGAGAGAGAGAGAGAGAGAGAGAGAGAGAGAGAGAGAGAGAGAGAGAGAACAATGAACAATGAACCTTTATTTTCCAACGGTAGAAGTTATTGGTAACAGGACCAGTTTTCAAACTTGCCGTTGCTACATCTACTACATAAATGACATAGACATGTAAACATACACATACCACACACTGACGCATGTATGCACTCGCTCACGCACGCCCGCACATACGCACGCACACGCACGCTCACACACACACACACACACACACACACAAACTTGCACACGCACGCACTTAGACACACACGCACACATATACACACACGCTCTCGGACACGCACTCCAGAGAGAGAGAGAGAGAGAGAGAGAGAGAGAGAGAGAGAGAGAGAGAGAGAGAGAGAGAGAGAGGAGGATGAAACGTTTTATTCTGGATAAAATGTTTTAGGCATAGCAATGCCTATCTTCAAAACTGTCCTGCTACTTTACACATATAAAAATACATCAGACGATACAGCAACAGATAAAACACATATAAGTAAAAAAGACCCATCCCTCCCGCCCCCCCCCCCCCTCAAATGAAAGAGAAAAAAAAAAGAAATTAAGAGAGAGAGAGAGAGAGAGAGAGAGAGAGAGAGAGAGAGAGAGAGAGATGATGAAACTTTTTTAATCAAGATAAAAATTGTAGGCAAAGCAATGTCCTGCTACTCTACACATCAGACGATACAGCAAAAGATAAAACATAGATAAGTAAAAAGCCTCCCCCCCAAAAAAAAAAAGAAAAAAAAAAAAGAAATAAAATAATAAAAAAATAAATAAAAAATACTGATATGAACAATCAGAAGAAGAAATAAAACCAACCTGACATGTAACTGAGAGAGAGATGATGATGATGATGCTGATGCTGCTGCTGCTGATGATGATGATGATGAAACGTTTAGTTTGATAAAGTTTTAGGCATTAAAATACCTTTCTTCCAAACCGTCCTTTGTTCCCTTTAATACATTGTAAAAAATCACTGTAACACACATCAGAAACTAACTTAATGTACATAAAACATACAAAATTACTACAAAGTACTATTATTAAGAAAAAATACTGAACAACTAAATGTACATGAAAAAGAAGAAAAAAGAAAAGGAAAGAAAAAAAGACCCCCCCCCCCCCCCCCAAAAAAAAAAAAAAAAAAAAAAAAAAAAAGAAAAAAAAGGGTCGGTTAAAGATTGCAAGTAACAAAGGTTTTAGGATCTCTTTCATTGAGTATAGGCGAAAAAGAAATAAATGTATACATACTACTAGTCATAAACGGACACGCCATGTATAGTAGGGGAATTCCTGTGAGATACATGTACGCTGTACTGGAGCAACATACTGAGCAGAAAGAAAGAGAGAGAGAGAGAGAGAGAGAGAGAGAGAGAGAGAGAGAGAGAGAGAGAGAGAGAGAGAGAGAGAGAGAGAGAGAGAGAGAATGACAATGATTCTTTATTTTACAACGGTGAAAGGTTTGGTGAAACCATTTTTCAAACTTGCCGTTGCTAATCTATTTTACATATAATGCACAAATCACAAAATACTATATTTTAGTTTGAGAGAGAGAGAGAGAGAGAGAGAGAGAGAGAGAGAGAGAGAGAGAGAGAGAGAGAGAGAGAAATGATGATGGTGAAACTTTATTTTTCATCGGTAACAGAAGAAAAAAAATCGTCAGTTTACAATCTTGCCGTTGCTAACATTTACAGCATAAAAAATGACCGGGATACAAATAAAATAAAATTAAAAAAATTATTTACATACACAACCCAAAAGTATCGTTATAATTATACATACAAATAATAACACTCATCACACACACATGCACACATGCACGCGCGCGCTCCGCACACACATACACCCACACACACAAACAAACACGAGCACACACACACACGCGCGCGCGAACACACATACCAACCATCTGCATAAAATACATGAGGTACAAGGAGATAATGCAGTACCTGAGAAGTACTACGTTTGACTCATCAAGTAATCATAAAAAAAATTCCTGGTGAGGTTATAGTTTTTAAGTGCGCAGGGATAGAATTCCAAGCAAACGGACCAGCGAATGACATACTAGTTTTAAAAAGGTCGATTCTTGGCAGTGGTAAGGGTATGGTATTGTTTCTTGAGGTTCGTTCACGTTCTTGCTGAGATATAAATTTAGTGATTAGATACTGGGGTGTCATATTATTCATTATCTTATGCATAAAGACGCATTTGCTTAAAGTAAGTTGCTGACGCAGACAGAGAATGTTTAAGTGTCTAAATTTGTCTTTGGTAAGGATGGGGCGTCTATCTATCATTTTTACAGCTCTTTTATATATGGAGTTTAACCTCTTCATGTGGACATCACTACAGCCGTCCCAGACTGTGGAGACATAATAAACGTGAGACTTTATATGAGCATGAAAAAACAATTTACGGGTATTTGTATCCGTTACATGTCTCAGCTGGGACAATAAGAAAGTATTTTTAGCAATGGTTTTACAAACAGCATTTATATGGGTCTCCCAGCACAGTTGTTCATCAACATGTATTCCTAAGAATTTACGCTCAGTGACTTGTTCAACAGGTTCAGCGTTTAATTGTAATTGTAATGGCTGCAGTCGGCGTTGATGTTTTTGTCGCGTGGCATTTAAGATACTCTTAGTTTTAGCTTGGTGAAGAACCATATGGTTCTGTCTACAACAGTCAGATACCTCACTGAGACTGAGTTGTAAACTATGGCTAATGACCGTCGTTTTTTTTTTACCAGAAACATGAAGACTCGTATCGTCAGCAAATAGATTTAACGTCAGAGTTAATAATATGCAACGGTAGATCATTGATAAATAGTATGAATAAAAGAGGTCCCAAAATAGATCCCTGGGGGACGACGTAGTTTACATTTCCTTGTTTAGAGTATCTTCCATGGGCGTACACCTTTTGTTTCTGTCTTCAAGATATGATCGGAAGAATGCAATAGCGGTTGCGTTCAAGTGATAAACTGTTATCTTATTTAAGAGAATGTCATGGTCCACAAGGTCAAACGACTTTTTAAGTTCTAAGAAAACTGCTCCTGACATCAGGCTTTTATTGATCGATTCCAGCCAGCTGTCTACAATATGTGTCAGTGCTGACTGACAAGAATGTTTCGGTCTAAAACCAGACTGGTGAATATTAAGTAATTTACCTTTTTCTACAAAATCAAGGAGATGTTTGAATGTGCTTTTCAAGGGGCTATGACAAAGCTGACAGAAGTGAGATTGGACGATAATTATCGATATCTTCAAGATATTTAGATTTAGGGATTAGGATTACCTTTGCTTCTTAAAGAATGGTTGGAAATGTACTTTGCTTTATGCAGAGGTTGACAATATATGTTAGTGATTTTACTGTATAGGGTAATGAGATTTTGAGGGTTTCATTTATCAATACCATCAATGCCAGCAGACTTTTTGTTCGGCATGCTAAATATATCTGCCGACTTCGCAACTGTAATATTAGGGATGGTGAAAGTATTTGATATAATTGTTTTTTTTTTAGTGGGTTCTCTGAGAGAACTCGGCACTTCATACGGTTTGCTGTTATTTGCAGCTAAAAGTGCCAGTGTTTCGGCTGTCGCTAAGAAATGGTTATTTAATATATCAGCTGACATATGAGATGAGATTTCGGGTGCTGATTTACCCTTCGTAATAACGTTCAGAGCTTTCCAAACAGATGCCGTGTCCTTTTTGTCTCGAATCATTTGTTGGAAAAAAAAACAACAACTTCTTAGACGCTCTTTTATTTGACACGATTGCGTTGTTTTTTGTATTCTTCGTATTTTTGCTCTTTTTTAGTTTGTCTCTAAATGACATGGCCTGCTTGATATCCGCTGTTAACCAAGGTGGTAGGGTGGAATGTTTAACTCGTTTTTCACGTATTGGCCCATGTTTATTGAGGACACTGAGAAACAGATCCATCCAGCACGACAAGGCACTATCAGGAGTTTGGTGATCATAAACCTCACTAAACGGAGCATTTGCAGGTCCCACAAAAATTCGTCTCTATTAAAGCGTTTAAAGGAGCGATATTTTATTGTTTTATGTTGTTTTGTTTGTTTGTTTGTTTTTTTGCATGTCTAGTTTCTTGTAGACGTCACAACATACTGGGTTATGATCGCTGACAGTTAAGAAGGGAACCTGTACATTTGATATTTATCACGTTATATTAATTTTGAGGTCACTAGAAAGGTCGCGACCCTGCCCGAATCTTCCAGTCTAATGTAGGTCAAACTTTACAACAATGTAGGGAAGATATGCGTCATTCTAACAACAGAAATCAATCGCAATTTTCCAAGCAAAAAAAAAAGAATCCTGCTAAAAAGGTAGGTAAGTTTTATCCCAAATTCCTCAAATGAATATCGGATCTTTCCTGTGATCAACACACATGCTATCAAAAGAATAACACAACCACAAACGTAACACTCATCAGCCTTTCCAATGTTTTGTTGGGTCTAGACACCCTCTCCCTCCCCCCTCCTCACCCCCCGCGCTTTACTACTCTAAGACTTCATAAGTTAGGATAGCCTTTTTCTCCATCATTACATACTGTGTGCAGCAACGCAACGGGACGAGAAGGTGCCGGTTGTGTGTATGTTGTTTGTTAGAAAAGGCCAGAGATGTTGGATTTCGACTTAGCCGAGTTTGATAAATGATAAACACGTTTGATTTATCCGAAGATTTACTTCCCGACTTTGGGGGGGGGGGGGGGGGGGGTACCGATCTGTCGCAAAATTAGTTATAGAAATTGCAGCTTTCGTGGGAGAAAACATTAATTTTTTGTTCAACCTCAGCGTCTTTCGACTTAGAATGTTTTATTTTTAAAAAAATTATTATTTTTTTTTATTTTATTATTTTTGGCTCACAAGCAAAGCAAAAGTGAGTCTATGTTCTGGGCCAGTGGTCGTCCGTCCGTCGTCCGTGATAAACTTTAATGTTGGCATTTTCACGGAGGCTATTCAACCCACAGTCTTCAAAATTGGTCCCAGGATACTTCGTAGCAAGAGCTTTCTAAACATACCAATTTGAGTGTTTTTTTTTTTCTCAAATACTATTTACAACTTCAACCCCAAACTTGCTACAAAGATACCTGATGGTAAGAGCTATCTATGCACACTAAAAAGGGACGACCCCCGGATAGGTCATGGGTCACAAGAACACAGAATATAGGTCCAAAATAGCCATATGTTGACAAAAGATGTTCTTTTCTCAAATACCATTCACAACTTCAAACCCAAACTTGCTACAGAGATACCTGATGGGAAGTGGGGAGACCTTTCTCCGCATACCAATTTGGTTGATCCTTCGGAAAGGTCAAGGGTCACAAAAGCTCAGGAAATAGGTAAAAAAGTAGCTATATTTTGCCAAAAGATATTTTTTCTCAAATACTATTCACAACTTCAAACCTAAATTTGGTACAGAGATATCTGATAGTAAGACCTATCTATGCATACTAATTTGGATGACCACGCAGAAATGTCAAGGGTCACAGGAGGCCAGCAAATGTGTGTAAAATGCAAATTAAAAAAATGTAGGTATTATCAAAAGTTTTGCAATTTGTTTCAATGAACTTTGGCACAAAGGTAGCTGATGACAAGACTGTAACTTATGCATACTAATTTAGTTGACTCGTCGCAAAGGTCAAGGGTCACGGAGGTTGGCAGATGTGTGAAAAACGCTTACATTTTGAGAAAACATGGATTTTGCTGGTGCAGAAGCCACCCCTTTACTTATTGTCACAAAGGTCACACATATGTAAATCGGTCATACACGTGAGCCATAATGGCTCTTTCTTGTTTTAATTTATTTCTTGTATGTCACTGAACAGATGTCTTTCTACCTTGAGAACTGCCGAGAGAAATGGCTGGCTTACGTGGACCAGAAACGTGAAGAGTACGAGGAGCTGAACATGTACACAATGGACCAGCTGGTCTTCCTGCAGGAGCAGCTGGTACTGCTCAGCTCGACCAATCCGTCAACTGGCCAGTTTAATCTCCCATCTAATGCTAGCCAGCTGTCAGCGGGCACGTCAGCACAACCGTCACTCGAACTGTTACCTCGTATCTACCCACTTCTGTCTTTGCTTCGTCCCGGCTGCTGCACCGAGGACGTTACAAGAGCAATAAAAGAAGGTTTGTTGTTAAAAAAATAAACTGGCGTTATACAAAAAGTAATTTTTCTTTGACACATGGACAGATTTTGTGAATAGCCCTCAAATGAACTGATCGTGATTTTATATTCAGGGTCTCCAAATCAATATGCTTTGTATGCTAAGCACCAGCTTGCCAATTAAAACATAAAATATTCTTTTGCAGCGACGCTGAAGGTTCTTTGCTTTCTGTTAATGTTAAAACGCATTGAGTGCAGTCTTAATCCAAAATGACTTGCAAGACATGCACAGGCAAAACGGACTGTAGAGAATGCTAAATAGTAATGAATGACGCTTTAAACCACTTTTGTTGGGATTATAACCACATTTTAAAAATCATACCATTCTCTCTTTCCTAAGCCTGTTCCGTACACATATCTGAAAAAAACAACAACAAACAAACAAAAAAGCACACACACACACACACACACACACACACACACACACACACACACACACACACACACACACACACACACACACACACACACAAACAAACAAAAAATAAAAAACCAAACAAACAAACAAAAAAAACAACAAACACCAAAAACCAACAACAACGTCGAGTGGTGGAACATTTCTTACTTGTCTGAAACTTAATATGGTTGATTGTTGCAACATAGTTTGTTCTAAATTTGTTCAGTTTCAAACTGTTTGAATGTTGCAATTATTACTAGTCTGTCTTGTATTTAAGCAGGCGATGTGTCCTGGGGGCTTGCGATGGCGTGCACAAGTTACTCAGGTGCATTATATAGCGCGCTTTTCATTTGTTCCTACTTAATTAACTCTCTTAATTCGTACTTGGATAATTTGTAGTTCGCTTAGTAAGGAGCATTTTCCGGCCCCGGGCCGTAGAAAATACATACACGTAAAAAAAATAATCCCAGATAATTCCAGAAAAATGTGTTGATTTTTTTTCAAAAATATTTAATTATCACTCAACAAGTTGAAAAGTTACAATGATGGTTTAACGAACTCATTCATTGTCTTCCTTTAATCTAGCCATATGCAAAATATCTAGTAAAAAAAAGAAAAATTACAAACTCCAGTTTGGATGAACCGGTTTTTATGAAACAGTCATTTTCTCGCCATTGTACAATTTAATTAAAAAAAAAAAAACCAAAGAAACAAACACCTAAATTGTCAAGCTTGTCCGTTCGCAAATGCGGGCTTTAGTTCTCTCTCTCTCTCTCCCTCTTCTCTCTCACACACACACACACACACACACACACACACACACACACACACACACACACACACACACACACACACACACACACACCCGCGCGCGTTTGGCACCTTCAGCAATGTTTGCGTAGCTAGACGTGACGTCATTTTGTTTCTTTTTTGGGCCAGAATGTGGGGTCCGACCGCCCAGCATGTCATGCACATGCTATGGCACACACCCCGACGAGCCCCATTTCAAAGTCGTCCCTATTTTAAAATAGGGAACAACAAAAATATCTCATAACACAGGACAACAAAAACATCTCATAACACAGGACAGAATGCTCTCAGATTCATGACGTCATAATCGTATAAGGCAACGTGTAGAATCCCACTCTCAACCTCGGACTGTCGGACAGAGTGACAGAATATAATGCTTAGACTAGTGGACATTGTAAAGTAACGGCTATGACTGATTGGCCCTGCCGCTGACCTACATTTTTACAACATTGCTGCGATATACTGACAAAGAAACGCAAATACAAACACTCTTGAAGTCTAACTTTACGGACGGACATGTGTAGTTCTGTAATGATGTTTTTTTATATGAATGTTTTGGGCTGCCAAAAAGACATAATGCGCAGACAGTGCATTTTTTTCACGGTTAAATAATGATGTTAGAATCAGTGGATCTGAAAAATATAGCTGCATGAAATTGTGGCAACCATTTGCGAGCAGCAGACATATATTCTCGTGATGCAAGGGCTCGATGAGGTGGGATCAAGCATCCCAGCACAGTCGGAAAAGTGTTTGCAACAGCTACTGCTGACATAATGTATATGGGCCCCTGGCATCCTATCCTGGAGATCTCCAGAGCCAGTACTATGCCATTTGTGATCAATAGTCGTATGAAGGCGTGTGTAGTAGTGCCTGTGCATCAGTACTTTATCATCGTGAGTACACGCCATGTCACGTCAATCGTTTACTTGCCACGTTCACACGTGTTGACGTCCCGCTGTTTCTGATTAGATTTCCAGTTACAGCTGAGACGCAAGCTTGGAGACCGCAGAACTACCGGACCACAGGCAACACTATAATTATTGTGTGATGAATATGGATAGTAGTGTGTAGCAGATCCCCCAGTCTGTGTTAGTTTAGGCGCCGGCCCGTTCGCTTAGGCTTTGTTTTACGGCAGGGTAACTGAAAACCGTTGGGTTTTATTCTCGTCGTACGGACAAAAGATCACGTTTGGTGGGACAATAAAGCGGCCATTATCTAAGTGGGAATGTATCCTCAATCCCGGTAAAGCTTTTGGCGACCCGAAACCTTAAAAATCTTGAGGCCTGTCGCTGTAAGGCAGGATCTCGAGAACGTATATTTCGAAAACAAACTCACCAGCCGTTCGATAGCAAAAGTCAGTCAATGTAATGGGACAACCAAAACGTCAGTCAATGTAATGGGACAGTGGTTGTCTGTCCGTCGTCCGTTCGCCGTCGTACGTCCGCCGTCTTCCGTGGTAAACCTTAACGTTGGCATTTTCTCGAAGACTATTCAAGCTGCGGTCTTTAGACTTGGCCCATGGGTACTTTGTGGCAAGACTTTTCTAGACATGCCAATTTCAGTGGCTTACCTCAAAGATCATCGTTACAGTGGAATTAGGTAAAACATAACAGTAATTTGACAAATTTAGTTTTTTTCCCCTCAAATATAATTCACAATTTCAAAGCCAAATCTGATGCAAAGATACCTGATGGTAAGACTTTTCTATGCATACTACTTTGGCTGTTCCTTCGGAATGGGTCAAGGGTCACAAAAGATCAGAAACAGGAAAATAAAAACTTTTCTTTAATACTATTCACAATTTCAAACCCAAACTTGGTACAAAAATACCCGATGTGAGACCTTCCCATGCATACTGATTTCGCTGGCCCCTTGGAAAAGTCAAGGGTTACAAGAGATGAGAACACCAACGGGAGGTGTATACACCTCAGTGTCTAGGTTGAGGTGTACACCTCATTTTGACCTCTATGCAAAGCAGCACCATATATGGAGTACTCTATGCAAAGTAGCACCTAAATTACACCTCTAACATTAACTACACCTAAAGTACACCTCTATCTGAGCACCGTAATTACACCACTAACATAACCACACCTGAAGTACATCTCTATGTGAGCACCTAAATTACACCTCTAATATTAAGTGCACCTAAAGTACATCTCTATGTGAGCACCTCAATTACACCTCTAGCATTAACTACACATAAAGTACATCTCTATGTGAACACCTCAATTACACCTCCAGCACAGCCACACCTAAAGTACACCTCTAAGTGAGCACCTCAGTTACACTTCTGTTTTACCCCTTCAATGCTAAGAAAGAGAGAACATGGTCCAACTGAAAGGAGACACAGATGAGCCCCCAAAGTTACTGGGGCGCTTGAGGCTCTATGCGTCTTTAGAACACGATTGTGTATCAATGTTCCGTGAATGGCTGGTGACCTTTGGTGCTGAAGGAACTTTGTGGGTTATGGTTCATGCCATCTTGTTTAATGATAAAGTTAAAGGACAATAAGGATGCATTGAGCTTTCTGAGTCTATGTAACATGTACAGGTCTCAGCAGTAGAACGTGATCACTGACATTAATTATCACCTATCAGACTCCATTTACAATTTCAGTGAGTGCCGCCCAACTTGCTGAGTTCAATTTGTCCTCTGTGTGAGAACTGTAGATATATCATAGAAAGTGGCTAATCCATACCTAAAGTACATCTCTATGTGTGCACCTAAATTACACCTCTAACATTAACTACACGTAAAGTACACCTCTATCTGAGCACCTCATTTACATCACTATCACTAACATAACCATACCTAAAGTACATCTCTATTTGAGCACCTCAATTACACCTCTAACATTAACTGCACCTAAAGTACATCTCTATGTGAGCACCCCAATTACACCTCTAACATTAACTACACCTAAAGTACACCTCTATCTGAGCACCTCATTTACATCACTAAAATAACCACACCTAAAATAATCTCTTATGTGAAGACCTCGATTACACCTCTAACATTAACTGCATCTAAAGTACATCTCTATGTGAGCACCTCAATTACACCTCTAATATTAACTACACCTAAAGGACACCTCTGTCTGAGCACCTCATTTACATCACTAACATAACCACATCTAAAGTACATCTCTATGTGAGCACTTCAATTACACCTCTAACATTAACTGCACCTAAAGTACACCTCTAAGTGAGCACCTTAGTTACACTTCCGGCCCCCTCCCCCCACACACACACACACTCCCGCTCACTAAACCTCATGCTTAGCACCAATATTCTGATTCATTGCATTTATTACAGTGATAAATACTTGAACAATCGTGCACAGCTTATCCTTAAGCCGCTCGTGCTATATAGTGTGGCTCTTCATGCTCTGCCACTCGTTGATTTGATTACTGTCTATGTTTCATACGAAACTCCTTCAGTGCACAAAGGACTGGAATCTTCAGTGTAATGACTGTAGATGTAAATAAGGGGCCAGTCACTAGGCTGTTACAAATGCAAATTTAACTCAGCGGCAGTACACTGAATGCCAGCCGCTTAGGCAGCCCCCTCCGAGTCATGTGGACCGGCGCCCAATACCCTGATTGCATAATATTAAGCACTTGGGGGGTGAAGGCATGGGGACGGGTTGCTTTGTAAGCACTGCTCTGATTGACTGTGTATGTGCACAGAATGAATTGGAATTGTTACACCGACAAATTAAATTAGTTCACGTAAAAACTGGTCGGAAAATGAATCCGATTCATTTTCCGACCAGTTTTTACGTGAACTAATTTAATTTAACAGGCTGTTGGGGTGGAGAGGTGGCCTGGGTTTGGTAGAATACACCGTGACTAAACAGACTTTTTTCACGTCTCACGAAAGTAGCCAGGGCGTTTTAACTGATCACAAAGATCATATCTTGTCAGTTTAATGTTTCACAACAAATCCCTCCTCCACCCTCCCCCCCTCCACCACCACCCCCTCTCCCTCCTTCACCCGACCCTCGCCACATCCCGTTACTCGCGCTTTTCACTCCTCAGTGATGCCTCATTTCATAGAGAACCCCGCTGGCCTGTAAGTCACGATAACCCGGCCGGCCGTTAATTGCGCTACGTCTGACACCTACCCGATACCTCAGTACCCAATACCTGCGTCGTCAACTATAGCCAATCTCGTTAAGGTATTCGGGATTCCCAGAGTCTGGTTCATGATCACATGGGCCACCTCTCAATACAATACACAAGCTGTTCCCACGCCTTTGATGTAAGTCACTCCACCGCTTGGTTGGGACTGAGATGGCCCATTAAAAGAATATTCCGACAATGTCTCCTATCTTGCGGTTTGCTTATAAATTTACTTGGTGTTGATCAGACTATGTTTTATCCTATAATCATAATAATCTACCTGTCTCCAATCACCCCGTTGTGGCGAGAGACGTTAAAAATCAAGAAACAACAACAATCAGACTTCTTCCAAGATTCCCATCAGTATTTAACAGGTGACTGACAAATCCTCAGTCTCGTGAAAATTTTTTTTGTTGTTATGTGATAGACGGCTGAATCGGTAGAGTGGAGGGCGGGTGAGTGTGGAGAGACGATTAGTTTCATGCTCATTCTGCTTTTTATATTCAGCTTAGAAACGTGTTTTTGATAACTCTCATTTTGTTTTGTGTTTTGTTATTCTGAATGATATGGTAGGGATGGGGAGGGTTACATGTTCACTGCGGTTTTGTCTCAACATATCACAAGCTAATGACACCGGTATCCATTTGTGGTAAATTTGTAAATGTCAGCTGAGACTTTTTAAAGAGGTGGAATACGCGTACCTATATATACAAATAATAACTGGATATATCTGACTCGTTCTCGCCAGCATCTCATTACCGCGATTACGTAGTCTTTCACCTTTGCTACATTTCCGTGGGGTCCTGCGCCGTCGCAATAAATGACCAACTATTATCAGTCAATATCGGATAACGAAGAACATCACAATTTTCCACATCTCTCCATGAGGAGACTATTATCGGCCGTTCAGAAATTAGTGTCATTGAAAGACTCATAGACCGCTTGAGCAAAGCTTACCTCGTGTTTTTTTTTCCAATAACTTTTGAACGCAGATAATTTCAATACACCTTCAAAATGAAAATATGATCACCAACTTTAGACTTTTTTTTTTTAAATTTCCTTTATTCTTGACAATAATGTGTAGCCGCTGACCTCAGGAAATCTTCAAAATTACCGAATAAGCCTGCTAAAATAATCCTGATCGAGCTCCTCGTAGAATCACTGATATATTGATACCTGTAAACTTCCACGTTGAATGTTGAACAGCCTGGCGTTGCAAGACGTTTAATCTGTCCATGGCTTGACATTGCTCACTGAGACCTGAACAGGGTATTCAAGTTTAGTGAATCAACCTGAATCAAACCGCTCGGTTTGAAACCAACTAAATTTTAAAATAATTTTGGTCTAAATTTGATGATCACGTTTTGTGCGTAGCGTTTTATTCATGAGTTCCGCGATTCTGCGCATGAGAGTAGTGAATGAATGATTATTAGCCTTTGACTGTAACACTGATGATTGGGAATGTAGAGGTCAAACTCGGCAAACACATTCGCTGAACTGGGCCCCGGCGCCTGCAGAGAGACAGGAAGGCATGTGCCTCCTGCAGATGTTCGGTGTTTTCATGACAGACTGACCAGAAAACGCGGCAGTCCCATTGCTGGATTGCAATTAGTTGACGTGTGTGTATTGGTGTGTCTTCACCATCTTCTTTAGCATGATGTTGAAGCAGGCCACAGTAGACCTCGACGATGACGATGCAGTGTACATCAGGTATCGTCTCGATGGCAGCCTGTTCAACCTCAGACAACTGCAGGCCCACACAAAAACCCTAGACCAACTGATTCGTGAGCTGCTCTTTGCTGATGACGCTGCCCTTGTTGCACACACAGAGAGAGCCTTGCAGCGCATCACATCCTGCTTTGCAGATGCTGCCCAGCTCTTTGGACTCGAGGACAGTCTGAAAAAGACAGAGGTACTTCATCAGCCGGCACCCAAGGTAGAGCATCGCCCTCCCCACATCACCATCGGCGAGTCTGAACTGAAGTCAGTACACCAGTTTACCTACCTTGGCTGCATCATCACGTCAGATGCCAATCTGGACAAGGAGCTTGACAGCAGGCTGGCAAAAGCGAACAGCGCTTTTGGGCGACTTTTCAAGCGGGTGTGGCACAATCAACAGCTGAAAACAGGCACCAAGATCAGTGTGTACAGAGCTGTCGTTCTCACCACCCTGCTGTACGGTTCCGAGTCCTGGGCCCTCTACCGCAACCAACTACGACTCCTCGAACGCTTTCACCAGCGCTGCCTGCGTACCATCCTGGACATTCACTGGAGTGACTATGTCACCAACGTCGAGGTCCTTGAACAGGCAGAAACTATGAGCATCGAGGCTTTGTTGCTGCGGACACAGCTTCGCTGGGCGGGGCACGTCTCCAGGATGGAGGATCATCGCCTACCCAAGATCACTCTGTTCGGCGAGCTTGCTACTGGACACCGTGACAGAGGGGCACCAAAGAAGAGATACAAAGACGGTCTCAAGAAGTCACTTAGTGCCTGCCAAATCGACCACCGCCAGTGGTCTTCGCTTGCTGCGGACCGTGACACCTGGCGCTCCACCATCTACAAGGCAGCCGTCTCCTTTGAGGACTCTCGCAGAGCTAACCTTAAGGACAAACGTCTCAGAAGAAAAAACAGAGTTGCCGTAACTCAGAACCCTGACCAGACCTTCCCCTGCAGCCACTGCGGTCGAACCTGCCTGTCCCGGATTGGCCTCCGCAGCCACGAAAATGCCTGCAGACGACGTGGGCAAGCCCTATAGAATCTTCGTTCGCGAAGTCAAGCCAAGAGGTGTATTGGCGACGAGAGACGCACGCTGATTGACAACTTATCACTTGCATGTAAGCACCCGGATATACCATTCAGGTTGATTCAGATTCAGATTCTCATGATCCCCGGAGCTTACAGACACGCATGAAAATCTATGCCTCTTGCAGATGGTCGGTTTTTCATGACGCAGTAACAAGAAAACTCGATAGCCCCACTGCTAGATAGCACTTAAGTAATTGACTCATGTGTATTGGCGGCGAGAGACGCGTACTGATTGACAACCTCCTGTCACTTCCTGTGTGCTACTTCAAACCCCGTGATCACTGTGGTTTAACTCAGGTTACATCTCACAACTTGGACTGAAGACCGATTTACAATTCAGTTTGACGCTATGATTCTCATGCGTTCCTGCAGATGCAAGCGCTTTTGTAGCTCTACGTCAGCTGGTGGTGGTTGGGACTGAAGGGAAAGAACAGCACAGACGGCAGTGGGGGAAGGGGTGGGGGGTTGGGGGGGAGGGGTTGGGGGGGGGGGGTAAACATTGGTCTATGAGTAATCATAGTCTATTAGCTATTATTCTTCGGACTAAAGTGCCTCCGCAGTCTTCTTGTCAAGAGGATGATATGTGCTGAAGCGCACCGGCATGTACACGGGCCGTTCAGCGGAGGTTTTGTCCATGATATCTACTGTTGGATGCACTCGTTCCGAGCATTAACTTTTTTTTCTCAAGATGTAAAAAAGTATAGTAGTCGATAAATTACATACTCTGACCAAACAAACGGACCCAATAATACAGACAAAGGGGCCTCCAATAATACATTTGATATATTAGACTCCTAGTTGTGAACATCAAAGGCTTCTGTGTTAACCTGTTCTGCTTCCAAAGACCTCGATATACACAACTTTTACACAGAAACAAAGACATATTTTTTCAATTTTTACTTTGAAAAAAAAAACCTACATTTTTCCTCAAACAGCGACGTAACAGACGCCCAACATGACTCACGTTTAGGTTTTAGCATTTCCTTGGGATACCTAATTAATTCATTGCAACGTTTACTCTAATTCTGTTTAAATGAATCGAAGTTTCCTGTTGCATTACATAGCGCTAGTCAAATACTTTTATATACATCTGTGTTTTTCTCAAGATTTAATTAGCTTTTCGCCAGTAAAGTAGTGACGTCACAGTAGAATGTCCGTTAATAATAAATTGTGTTGTAACTGTCTTCTCTAAGCGTGTTTCTTTCTCCGTTGAGTTCTTCTCTGCACGTTAGGGTTAGCACTATTTAATGTACCGGCATTTTGTGAAATCCATGTCACAGAGAGGCGGTCGGTCATACGAATTTTAAATACCGGTGCTTGCGCATACATCATACCATTTGTACACAAATCGAGCAAATTTTATCTGACCAGTCTTGGGTAGCTATGAAGAAAACTAGGATTGCACGGAAGATGTTGCGACTTGATGCCACGCGTCTGATTTAGCATGACTGCATTAGAAAGCGTCACTGCTCGTCGCCAGACACGTGTCAAATTTCTTTTTTCCCGACAATATGCAAAATATGCACGACACCAAACAACGACACCGTAATATATGCACTGCTAAGAAACGGGCCAGAAACGTTTTAACCAACTACTTTGTTCTTCTTCTAACACGAAAATAAATAAGTCTTCCCTACTTCTCCAATAACTCCAGGTTACGATACGATCATTTCCTATTTATGTCCCCCTTGCACAGTCATTTGTTGGTTCATTTTATTAATTCTCTTAATAAATATGGCTGGCGCCGTTCCGTTTTGATCGATACATTGGATTAAACACTACTCCGTAACTTTGGTCACGCATAATTGATCGGCATCTCGCAACACCTTCCCGCAACGAACACTGATAATTATGACACCTGCCCGTGACAGCGACACCCGCCACGTGCACTTAGGTCACCCAAGGACTTATTTCGGGGTTCTGACTGTGTAGTGTTCATTTCATTGGGCTTTTGTGTTCTCCGATTGGGGCATTTTACTTTGATTCATGCAGACTAGCAACAGACATCCCATTGTGCGAACTGAATGTAGATGACACAGCGATTTTTTAAAATCTATATTTTGTTTTCTATTATACTGAGGATTTATTAAAGTGTCCTCAACCCTTCTACGGCCACATTCCGCGCAAATATTGACTTTCTTGTAGCGCCAGGAAAAGCTGAATACAGCGATGAAAGTGCGGCATACGGGGGTGATTACACAAATTACTTAGGAACATAAGGTGTTCGCATTAACTCGTCATTTTCGGATTTATGCCAGTTTTGAAAGTAGCGGCCGGTTGATGATACTTGTTAGAACTGAGGAATACTGATCGGAGGCAGGGACACCGAAACTATATAAACTATATTACCGGAATTGAATTACAATGAATTCAAGATGTTATGATATTTTAGGGTTTGAAGGAAAGCCTACCTGCCCCCCCACTCCCACCCCGCCCTCCCCACCATCCCCTTTTAATTTTCCAAGGCCTGACTAGCAACCGATTTGTCAGTTTCGTCGGTATGACCGATTTTGACGGTGGGCGCTATGAAATAGCGATTGTAAAAATCATTGCGCGAACTGAATGTAAACGACACAGGGATATTTAATTTTGTTGGTCTGTATCCACTGTTTCTGCTTTTGTCTCCGTGAACTCTAACATGTCAGCCGGTCTGCACCGTTTGACAAGATATTGAAAAGAAATACCACCTGTCACGGTTGAGTCGAACATTTTTCCTCATTGTCATTTGTACCTTACATGACATAAACACAAATTACTTTTCTCAAATTACTTTTACCAAGCAATAAGTTTGGCTTCATCGGCACGGTAATTTCACGGAGAGTTTCCAAACTGACGGAAGAGTCGATTCTGAATGGTCACTCGATAGATTTTCTATTTTCAATTTTATGTTCAGACTGAAAACATCTGCCGGGTTAAAATAAACAGATCATACTGAATTATTTTTTTTTAATCTGAGTACATGTATTTATCCGCTTTTCTACTGAGCCGAACACAGAAGCAGATTTCAGACAGATTGTCGACGCAGATTGCAGACATGGCAGAGCCGTACCAGTACTTCCCTACTGCGCAGTATTACCACCGTGAAACTATCTTCAACTAGTTCCAGCAAAGACAATACATGTATACTATAAAATAAATTTGGTTTCAGTGAATTTGCTCACATTTTGAAACCTTTCGCTAACTGCAGTATGTCGCGAAAGACGGACCGACCGTGATAGTGTAGTGTAAGTGTATCTTAAACTCAGCATCTGAAGAAGCACTAGGTTAATTAGGCACTACCCGTAACTTAATGTGATCGTTGAACCAGCAGTTGAACGGACAGACTGAAAAGTTATGAGATACTGAATGATCTGTGTGGCGAAATAGAAATGCCCGCAGACGTGACATTATAGGAATACTTTAGCTTCACACTATCTGAATGCGGCTTTTAATGCTCATCTGGTAAATCTGCCGGACAGTCTGTTAACAACTGCAGTACAGTCGACAAGTGTGCTGTTTACGAGCCTTACTGTACATAGGTTAGTGTCGAAGTTTTACGTCACAGTGTGGCTCGTACGATCCACTTACGCATGGCCGGATTATCGGGTCTGTAACTGAGATCAAACGCGTAATGATCAGTGACCTATATTTAACTTTAAGGAAAGAAAATGCTGATACTCGCCCTAAATTCTGGGGATCACACACCGGCAACAACGGAAAGAATAAGTGACCACGAAGCCATCGTTGCCGCTTTCAGAGTAATCACAATGTAAACAATAACAAATTTAACAAATATAGATACCCCTACCCCCTTTCCTCCGACTTGAAAAGGTTGGGTTGGGCCAGAGAATCTCTTGCTCTCCCCCCCCAAAAAAAAAAAAAAATTAAAAAATAAGTATTTATCCACCTCCCCCCCCCCCTTTTTTTTTCCAGCCCGGTGTTTGTTGTTTTCAGTGGCAGGAATGTCACACTGGGCTATTCCCAGTGAAGGTTATCTGCCAACACTACTGCCGCCGAATCACTGGTACAGTTCGCACTCCGGCGCTAATTACGGCCAATCCCTTTCTCCGACTGCCCCTTTTTTCCCCGGCGGACGCAAGTGGCCGCTTGAACGCGCATGAAGCAAGTCTATCGGCGAACCCACAACACCTGCGGTAGGAACATATTTTCTAACTACAAGCCAGTTTGGGGTATTGGGTCATAAAGAAAAATTAACAGTCTCTCCCGCATTTACATCCGCCTCCTTTTGGAGACTGAGATCTGGTATTTGGGTGTCCGGTGACTGGGAGGTGATCCGGGCGGGTGGGGGGAGGGGGGAGGGAGGCTGTTGGCTTCTAAACCGAAATTAACAATCTCTCCCACATTTACATCTGCCTCCTTTTGGAGAATGAGATCTGGTATTTGGGTGGCCGGTGGCTGGGAGGGCCCGGACGTGAGAGGGGGTTAGGGAGGGGGGGGGGGAAGGAGGTTGTGAGGGAGAAACCCAGTGGTTTAACTGTTTATGGACAATGAGATCGATCTGGCGTTTGGGTGGTCAGTGAAGGTGGGGGTGGGGCAGGGGGGGGCCCGAGCGGGGGGGGGGGGGGGGCTGGGGGGGCTGGGGGGGAGAGACAGTAGGGTCGGCCGTAGGGATGTCGCGTGACATCCAGTGAATACACCCTGACTCAAAATCTAGTTTTTGATTTATGGCTTGCTCTCGTAGGTCCGCCCTCTCCATCAACAATTGACCGAGGGACAGCCTCCGGTCAAATCTGACATGCCTTTCGTCACATGACAGCAAGCTGAATAGGCGGACATCAGCATGCAGAAGTTAGGTTTTTTAGCTAAATGTTTGTCTCCATAGACACTGTTCGGAAATCAGAAGTAGATCACACGTGAATGTCTTTTGACAAAATCGGTGAATTAACAGCCTCTAAACATTGGTGATATCATTTTCGAGATTTACGAACACACTAAGAAGTATTTCATTACTAATGGACATAATCCAAATGACCCTCTTTGGCCTGCTAGGGTTGTTGAAAAGTAAAGTATATCAAGCAGATCCATGAATATTTAACAAAAACCCATGATATTTGCTTGTTTTATACAGTCGCATGGGCGCATTAAACTATATCTGAACAAGAAATGACTATCGGTTTATGTTTACCGTAGCTGCCGCTGTCGTGTATAGACAGATCAGGAAAAAAAGACAGTTGTTTTCGCAAACACCTAGGCATTTTAGTGATAACTGGATCAAGGAGTTTATCAATAGACGTGTTTGTCAGTGGAAATGGAAAGACTGAATACCAGGACATGCTGTTAGACTGGCATACCTTGTCCCTTGACAAACGTAATAAAACAGTGAGGCAGAATTTGAGCACAAATTGGAATAGTCGGAAAAAAAAATGCTTTCCATGTATGACGCGTTTGTCGGGTGTTATCATCAAGTGGACAGAAATAAATAATGCCCTATACAATGGAAAACTGAAGGGGTATGTCTGTATTGGGGTGGAGGAGGTGGAGGGGATCATGGTTGATTTGTTCAACTGACAGCGCAAAACCACACTCAACATATTCCTGTAACATAACAAAGCCGTCTTGCAGAAGAATAAACTATGCCAAACATGTACATGTACGTTATCTCCCAGCACTGACATTAGACTGCTGGATTTTGGTCCTGGCTCAGGATCATGCTAAAACTAACCAAATAAAGACAACTCTCCACCACCACTCCCTCCTGTATGTGATAAAATGCTTTCATTTCACTGATCAGCTGCAAAGGTATAATTCACTAAACACAATAAGCGGGTGGTGATCGGTACTATTTTGAACTCGGTTTCTATATATCTGATGTTATTTATGGACAATGATTTTGAGTCAGATGGTTGGAAAAAACCAGACAGCTGTTCTCAATTCCAGCCAGTTACAGTTGGTGCCGAACGGCTTCTCTACCTCTTCTTCCCGTGTACAAAGTTACCAAGGCAAATCTGTCGATCCGGTTTTCAGTTTTTATGTATTCTCTCCACAAAACACACACCCAAATGAAAGTTAGACAGATTTAATATACTCACAAATATTTCAGTCCTATTTGTCATGAGGCATATCAAACATAGCAAGACATTACAGGCAGTGGTGAGAAGTCAAAAGTGGTCTTCACATTAGCTTATCGACCTGCCCTACCTCCTCCCCCTCCCCCCACCTCCTGCACTTTTTTTATTTTTCTGGCAGTGGTTTACCGTCTTAGTGCCATCTGCATCAGGTTAAAGGTCCCAAAACAAAACGTTGGAACCACACACCTCGTTCCCCCTTGGGGAGTAACTGATCTGCCTCTCATTTGCACATAAACAACACCTCTGACTACACCTCAAGTACATCTAGAGCTACAGCTAAGTTACACATCAGCTGCTGTAAGCATGTGTGTGTTTGTACATGCGCACGCACACAAGGAAGAGCAGTGGTGGGACCGTGTTATGTCAATGACAAAAGACCATGACAAAATTATTTCCGCTCACTTCTAACTCCTCCTTCCACCTCTCTCTACCCCTCCCCCCCCCCAATCCTCCCTGAATAAAAAGATTTTCCTAAGCTGCCACTGCATGTATGACCAATGACTAAAAATAAAGAGGTTGGAACTTTCATTAATTGGCACCTAAAATACACCTCAACTATACCCGAGTTACACCACAACTGTGTATGTGCATGGGTACATACAACTATCTCTGAACAATAAATGACTACCGATCATGTTTACCGTAGCTGCCGTTGTCCTGTATTGACGGATCAGGGGAAAAATACAGTTGTTTTCACGAACACTTAAGCATTTTTGTGATAACTGGATCAACGAGTTTATCAATAGACGTGTTTGTCAGTGGAAATGGAAAGACTTGCAGGAGGCTGCTGTTGCACTGGCATACATTGTCCCTTGACAAACGTAATAAAATAGTGAGGCTTTAATTTGAGCACAAATTGCAATAGTCCGAAAACATGCTTTCCATGTACGACGCGTTTGTCGGGTGTCATCATCAAGTGGACAGTAATAAATAATGCCAAATACAATGGAAAACTGAAGGGGTATGTCTGTCTGTATTTGGGTGGAGGAGGTGGAGGGGGTCATGGTTGATTTGTTCAACTGACAGCGCAAAACCACACTCAACATATTCCTGTAACATAACAAGGCCGTCTCGCAGAAGAATAAACTATGCCAAACATGTACATGTACGCTAGCTCCCAGCACTGACATTAGACTGCTGGATTTTGGTCCTGGCTCAGGATCAAGCTAAAACTAACCAAATAAAGACAACTCTCCCCCACCACTCCCTTCAGTATGTTGTTCATTTCACTGATCACTGAGCTGCAAAGGCATAATTCACTAAACACAATAAGCGGGTGGTGATCAATATATTTTGAGCTCAGTGTCTTCATGTTATTTATGGACAAGGCTTTTGAGTCAAATGGTTTGAAAAATCCAGACAGCTGTTCTCAATTCCAGCCAGTTACAGTTGGTGCCGAACGGCTTCTCTAGCACTTCTTCTCTTGTACAAAGTTACCAAGGCAAATCTGTCGATCCGGAGTTCATTTTACCTGTATTCTCTCCACAAAACACATACCCAAATGAAAATTAGACAGATTTAATGAACTCACATATATTTCAGTCATCGTGGTCATGAGGCGTATCAAACATAGCAAGACATTTCAGGCAGTGGTGGGAAGGCGAAAGTGGTCTTCACACACACTGCTCTATAGTCCACAAGCTAGGAAGATCTACCGTGCACCCCCCCCCCCCCCCCCCCCCCCCCAGTACTCAATAAGATGGGTTTCAAAGTATTCCTTAGTATGTCCACCCCACCCGGGTCTGCCCTGGGGGACTTGGGTGGGGTTAGGTATTTTTTAGTTCCCAGGGTCACCCTGGTCAGCCCCACAGGGTGGGTTTTTCTCTCTATTCTGGGGCATGTGTTTCTGTCTACCCTTGGTCCATTCACCTGTATTTGCCTTTTTAAAACTCTCCCTACTGTCTGCACTGCCTGTAGCTCTTGATATTGGATGTGTGTTGCTAAATGGTCTTAGCTTTATTTAGGCCCCATGTGTTAGGTTTATTTAATGTATTTGACCGGCTGGCGACATACATTCAATGTTCTGTTTATTTTTTTTTCACAAGCAGTGCAGGCACGTCCTGAGAAAGCCTTGTTGCTGTCGGGACGTTAAGCAATGTACAATCAATCAATCAATCCTTAGTATGTCCTGAGATGTTTAAGCCATGTTCCCCGAAAATCCTTAGGAACACACCAGAGATATAGCCGATGGCGCAAGGGTACCCTCATTCACGCTCTTCGCAGGTGCTAAAATGAGGTTGAGAAACATTTTCCTCTAAATAAATCAGAATTTATTCCAGAAACCCAAATCAGGCAATATTATGTCAAGGCACACCTTCTGCATCCTCTGCAAAAAACAGAATGAAAAAATATTGAATCTCTGGCTCACAGTGAAGGTATTTGTGCACCCAGTAAACAACCATTTCCACGAAATCACAAAAAAGACAAAAATAATGTGTCAGATGGCTTCAGACATTTTCTATAGCACTGACAGTCCATTGTCAGGTTTACATCATCAAACCAGGATGTCACAATTATTATAAACTTGATTAGGTGATGCTGTGATCACTGTGAGTGCCACAGTGGTTGATTTTGTATCCCTACCCCCAAGTTGTAAAAATACACAAAATTAATTAGAAAAAATTGCTTAAGTTATTCCATTTTATTTTGACCTCTCTTTACCTATTAAGTTTCAATAATGTGAGCATAAAGTGCAAGAAATTAAGGAAAGTCGGCATCCTTTACGGTACATTCGTGATGAATGATAGCTTTTTCCCATTTAAAATTGCCGAATTGGGAAACGTACGTTGTTTCCAGTGCCCTCAGAAATTTTGTATACAACCGATAGGTCTTTGTCAGGTTTTATTGGTTAGGATAGAGTACCACAGTTACTCCCAACCTGATTTTGTGATGCTATTATGCATTTAGGGGCCACAGTGGCTAATCTGCTGCCCTACCCCCATTTTACCAGTATGCAAAGTAACGCAAAATAATCATAAAAATTGCTTACATTATACTCCTCTGTTTAAATGTTTTTTGTTGCCAGTTTTTTTTTAAGTATGCATATTGAACATAAAACGTTGTGATCATTTCATTAATTTCAATGTAACCCATCAATTTAATTGTAACTATTTTTAACTGGCTGGTCTTTTATGTGATATTTTACCTAGCGTAAGGCGGGTCTAGTAAGGTCTCCCCTTTTCCTTTCATTTATTTTCATCTAGAAATGTGTAAATATGAATGCGTAATAAAGTTTCATGGTTCCTAATAGCCAAAACAATGTTATCAAAAATACTTAGTTTCCACATGTCGACCACGAGATCTCCACTTCCACCTTCTGCAACGTTCAATTTTTTATGGCCGTCTTTAAATCTTATATTGTTCTGGCTGCCAATAAGTGAGCTGTCAAGAGCTAGGCAGCATGTTTTCAGAGTTTGGTGTATAGGGGCGTGTCTTCTGGTCAGAACTGCCAGCAGACCGCTTCTGTGTATGGACATGTTTGGAGAATGTGCTAAGGAGACTGATTTTCTACGCCAAATTCACATAGGGCTGTTTCCGCATGACCCAATCTCACGAGGTGAGTCCAGCAGGGTCCTTACGGTCTGTGAACATTTGTGAAAGTTTGTTAAAAAATGACAAGGCTTTTTCAGGGCCCTGGAAAGTCTGTCAATTTCAGTCCTTTTCCTTAAAGTCTGTGAAAGTTTGTAAAAAAATAAAATGTGCTAGCAGACTTTTGTCTACTTCTTTTTTTTTTTCTCCCCCAATCTGTGACTATTCCATTGCGAACGATCTTGCTGACGCTTGTTGCAAGTGATCTATATTTAGCTCTGATCATAAAGTGACTGCATGGCCTTTCTGCCGAACATTCTGATTGGTTGTTTACGCTTCTACTGAAGTCCACCATTCACTAAGCGTTCTTTTATTTTGGTATCTCTTCATGCATTAGACACGGAAGCGTCAAATAATTGCTGATACAGAGTGATCTGATTAAAGTGTGTAAACCTTCGGGCTTCATTTTGGGTTTGTGAAACGTTTCTGCTTTTCTGTATGGACCCAGTCCAGAGTAATCAGTGCGTAGATGAAAGATGGTGGCCTGGCTCTCCCTGTTCAGCTTGTTGATGTCATCTGCCCACGGGCTACAGCCGCCATTCTGCTGTTGCCAATTACTTTGTTGTTGTAGTGTCTCCATTCCCAGCTAGTCCAGAATGCACAGGAATCCACTGCAGCACTATTTTGTGGACAGGGCATCCAGTCTATCTTGAAGCTTCCTGGTGAGATCAGTGGATCAAGCTGCTGCCTTTCCCTAGCTAGTGCTCTGCTGCTGTGTTGAGCACCTGCAGATCTGTACGATAGTTGGAGCTGCTGCCACCAGCTGGTAAGGAGAGGGAGGTAGTAGTGCGGTCTGCACAACAGATGTACACGCCACTTCCTTCATTCCGCACGGCATCTTGTGTGGTATCACAGCTGCAGTGAGGGTAGCGCTTGTGCACAACCTCCAGCAAGATGGCTTTGTGCAGTGCCGCGACCTTTGGCAAAGAGTCATGGAACATTGATTATGTTGTCTTGAAGGCTCTTTCGAGATGTCCAGGTATCTGAAGGGAGCTGTTCACACATCTTTGGGCTTGGTTCCAGGACGTCAGTGTTAGCCCTTTGCAGGACCTTCAGTTGGCGGTTCAGATTTGGGCGGTTCAGATTTGCACATTTCTGACGGTTCTTGGTCTGCTCCTGTAGTCTCCCATGCTGTCTGTGTTTAGTAAGTTTCTTCATCGTGTGTGCTGTTCTGCATTCCAGTGGCTCCAATGTCCTCCATTTCCTAAATTGGGGTGCTCCAGATGGCTCTAAGAATATCACTGCATCATGAGAATGACCCATGTTCTGCATCTTGTCAAGCCTGGCTTTTTGGGTTTTGCAGGCAGTAGTAGCGCACAACTGGTCTGACCGAGCAGGTGTTTGCTTGTGCCAGGATGCTGTAATTTGCGCCAATGTGGTCCCCACCAGTTTCTTCATCAGAGACTTTTTTTTTTTTTTTTTGCAGCTCTAGCTTCCATGGCTTCAATGTGAGGCCTCCACGTGAATCCAGTAATTTATTTGTTGCCAGTAAAGTTGGCCTGTCTGTCTTTGGTACTCGAAGGTCTCCAGTTTTGAGGTGACCTCTTCCGTCTGATTGAAAGAGATGGTCTAGCTCAGTTTGAGTGGCCTCTTTCAGTCCAGCTGCTGACTCTATTGGCAGCATCCTGGATTCTGGAGGATGCTATTTCTTTATGTTCTGCTGCGCTCCACACTGCAAAGTCATCCGCATGGAGGATGTTCGAGACGAACCTTGGTACTGTTGTACTGATGTCATTAATGTAGACCAAAAACAGCATCAAACACAACATCTCCCTGAGGTACACCTTCCCCGAGTTTGACAAGAGTGCTGAATGTGCAGACGATAGAAGCTTCAGCGGCAGCCCCTGTTAAGCATGCCTTAAATAAAAAGAATTACAATTAAATTGATGGGTCACATTGAAATTAATGAAATGATCACAAATGTTTATGCTCCATATGCATATTTTGTTAAGAAAACTGGCAACAAACATATTTAATCAGAGGAGCAATTGTTATGATCATTTTTCGTTCCTATGCGTACAGGTAAAATGGGAGTAGGGCAGCAGATTCAGCCAATGTGGCCCCTAAATGCATCACAGCATCATAAAATCAGGTTGGGAGTAACTGTGGTACTCTTTCCTAAACAATAAAACCTTAAAAAGACCTATCAGTTATATACAAAATTTCTGAGGGCATCAGAAACAACGTACGTTTCCCAATTCGGCAATTTTAAATGGGAAAAAGCTATCATTCACCACGAACATACCGTAAAGGATGCCGACTTTCCTTATTTTCTTGCACTTTATGCTCACATTATTGAAACTTAATAGGTAAAGAGAGGTCAAAATAAAATGGAATAAATTAAGCAATTTTTTTCTAATTAATTTTGTGTATTTTTACAACTTGGGGGTAGGGATACAAAATCAACCACTGTGGCACTCACAGTGATCACAGCATCACCTAGTTACGTTTATAATAATTGAGACATCCTGTTTTAATGATGTAAACCTGACAATGGACTGTCAGTGCTATAGAAAATGTCTGAAGCCATTTGACACATTATTTTTGTCTTTTCTTGTGATTTCGCGGAAATGGTCGTTTACTGGGTGCACAAATACCTTCACTGTGAGCCAGAGATTCAATATTCTTTCATTCTGTTTTTTGCAGAGGATGCAGAAGGTGTGCCTTGGCATAATATTGCCTGATTTGGGTTTCTGGAATGAATTCTGATTTATTTAGAGGAAAATGTTTCTCAACCTCATTTTAGCACCTGCGAAGAGCGTGAATGGGGGTACCCTTGCGCCATCGGCTATATATCTGGTGTGTTCCTAAGGATTTTCGGGGAACATGGCTTAAACATCTCAGGACATACTAAGGAACACTTTGAAATCCATCTTATTGAGTACTGGGGGGGGGGGGGGGTGCACGGTAGACCTTCCTAGCTTATGGACTACTATCACCACCCCTAAAAATAAAGAGGTTGGAATTTTCATTAATTGGCACCTAAACTACACTTCAAATACAACTGAGTTACACATCAACTGTTTATGTGTATGCAAGGGAAAGGTGGACTGATGTGCTCCTGATTAGCACCTAAACTACACCTCAAGTGCACCTACACCTAAGTTACACCTCAACTGCTGTATGCATGTGTGTGTGTGTGTGTGTGTGTGTGTGTGTGTGTGTGTGTGCGTACATGTGCGCGCACGCACACAGAGAAGTGAGTGGAGAGACCTTGTGTTGTGGCAATGACAAAAGACCATGACATAGTGATTTCCACTCACTTCAAAGATTTTTTGAAGGTCAGAAAGTAATATCATTACATGTCGGGCACATTGCATCCCCCCCCCCTCCCCACGCCAATCCTCCCGAATGAAAAACATTTTCCTAAGCTACCACTGCATGTTTGAGCAATGCCTAAAGCACCTAAACTACCCCTCTGACTACACCTCAAATCCACATACAACTATACCCAAGTTACACCTCAACTGTGTGTATACATGCAGGCCAGGGAAGGGTGATGAGGGGATTGGGGGGGGGGGGGAAGGGGGGGGGGGGGCCGGGGGGGCTTATGTCATTGACAAAAGATTTACTGAGATGACCTTTAAACCTAAAAGTCTTCTGGATTTAACACAGGTGGGTAGACCAGTATCTCCACACGTCCGTGAGGCTAAACATAGTACTCATACTACTTTTCATAGATGACTGATCTTGCCTTTAAATTGCTTTACTTTTGAGAATATACCTGTCACCCAGATTTGACTAGTATATGTGAAGCAGTCAGATCCGCCAGCTATGTCGCGTTGAGATATAAAATAATTTTAGAGAAATGAGCAGTACTTTTGGTGTCATGAGGTGCATTTTTACGTATCATTTCCCTAAACCGTTAACAGCAAGAGTGATGTCGTGTCAGCATGTAAGAGGTCCACACCACACGCAACCCATATACAATATACTTGGAGTGTCATGATGTGCATTTTTACGTATCATTTCCTAAAATCGTTAACAGCAAGAATGATGTGGTGTCAGCACGTAAGAGGTCCACACCACATGCAACCCATATACAATATATTTGTAGTGTCATGATGTGCATTTTACGTATCATTTCCTAAAATCGTTAACAGCAAGAGTGATGTAGTGTCAGCATGTAAGAGGTCCACATCACATGCAACTCATATACACACACACATTCATGACCATGACATTGAGATGTGTGCCCGCTTTCATTCCACACCCACTCCCCCCACCCCATTTTTGTGTTTGTTTTAGGCTGGAAAGTAATATGTTCGTCACACTGTACCCCACCCCATCTCCCTTCCTTTCCCAATGAAAAATATCTTCCTACATGGCCAGTGCCTGATCCCTGTCTAAAAATAAAGCTTGCATTAATAAGCACCTAAACTACAACGCTGACTACACCTCAAGTACTCATACAACTGCACCTAAGTTACACCTCAACTGCTGGAGGTCAAACTGAGGTGTACACTTCGGGACATGTTAATTAGGACCTCAATTACACCTTATCATGACCTATTCATAACCTCCGGTTTGTAAGGGATGGTATTTATTTTCGTAGAATTTTAGTTTTATATTCTTTTGTGTGTGTGTAAAGTTTTGCAAAACTTTTAAACCAAATTTGGCAGAAAGGTAACTCCTGATGATAATACCTTTCGGGTCATCCCGGGTCACGCGAGTTCGGCTTGACGCGAGTTCGGCTTCAAGATGTGTGAAACACAAACTCGATGAATTGTCAGATTTCTGAGATCTAGAGTCGGGCGATGGTTCTGATGGAATTCATGAGGAAGACGGGAGTGACTCGGATTACGATGCCTGTATTGTAGAGGATAAGAAGGGAGACAACCCTGGGAGAGAAATTCGCAGCCAAACTCGATAAAGAGCTGGGACTGCAGACGGACAAGAAGAAGTTGTTTGACTTGGCGGGTTTGTACCTTCGTCCAACAAACGTACCGTCACTTAGAACCCCCACTATCGGTGAGGACCTTGGGAAGTTGTCTAGCGCAGCGCATAGGATGACAAGCTGGCTTCAGTACAGGAAACACTTACAAAAGGTCTTATAGATGTAACCACAGCTATTTGGGACATTAAAACAGCTAAGTCAGAGAATAAGCCAGTAGTCTCCCACATTCACTCAGTCCTGTTGGACTCCACCAAGTTTCTCATGTGTGCTCATAAAACATGTTTCAAGCTCGTCCTGGTCTTGCTTTGCCACACACAAATTTGTGCAATGCCAATAATTTTTCCGTGGTGACATCAAACGAAATGCTGGGTCAGGCTGTTGCTAAACCTGCAGACGAGTTGAACAAGACTTAACGTATGGCTTCACGTTGCCCTGCCAAGAAATGGGAACAGGGTTCCCGGGGGACAGAATCGTTACACTCGGAGAGCCCCAGTCGCAACAAGGGATCTTATAAGTCTAATCAATTTTCATGGGAAAAATCTACCAATGAAGTACAACCCTCGCAGGAAGGAGAAGGGGTTAGCTGAGTAGTGAATTACTTCCCGGTATAAGAGAAAATCAGACTGAGCAGGGTGGTCAAGACCGCTTCAAAAATTAGGCAGAGATCTTCCTAGCCTAGCAAGTCTTATCACCAGTGATTCCACCCACCCTGGCAATGAGCTTTTTTAACGTTTACCATCGGGGTGTAGGTACAGGTCCATCAGTACCAGGACCAGCAGATTCCGCAATATTTTTTTCCCTCTGGCTGTTCGAGCTCTCTCTGATCAACCGGACTGATTGGAGAGAGCGCGAGCGGCGAGTGAGAACTTCTCAGAATGTGTACAGTCAGCTTATAACTGAATCAGTGAGGCGTGCCCGTTCGCCGTGTTAATACCAGTATTTGCTTAGTATTCAGCATGAAAATCATATTTTAGAGTTTAATTTGTGTGTTTGTGTGTGTGTGTGTGTGTGTGTGTGTGTGTGTGTGTGTGTGTGTGTGTGTGTGTGTGTGTGTGTGTGTGTGTGTTATTTCAGTCTTAATATCAAGACAAATTCCAATGTTTTTATTGGGTTTAATTTTACATGGAAACATATGGCAATAAACTACTATCTTATAAAGCGTTTCAACGCTATAAAGAATATTTATGGGAGCTGATCCCCTTCCACTTTGGAGTAACGTAACTTCAAATGAATCGGTACTACAACGAATTCAAGGAGTCCAAGTTGAGTTCTAGCTGATCCCGCTCAGATTCATAATAGATCTGAAATGCAATTCAATAAGACAGAACATGATTTGATGGAAACAGAAAAGTGTCAAAAATAGCCATATTTTGACAAAAACGGTTTTTTTTCTTTCTCAAATTATGTTTTCAACTTGGTACAGAGATACCTGATAATAAAGCCTTTCTATGCATAGTAATTTGGATAACCCCTCGGAATGGTCAAGGGTCACAGGAGGTTGGCATGTTTATGAAAAGTGCCAGTTTTTGATAGAATTTTAGTCTTTTACTCAAGTAAAAGTGAGTCTGTGTTCTGGGCCGTCGTCGTCCGTCCGTCGTCTATCGTCCATCCGTCGTCGTCTGTTGTCCGTGGTAAACTTTAACGTTGGCATTTTCTCGGAGACTATTAGAACCACAGTCTTCAAACTTGGCTGGAGGATACTTTGTGGCAAGACCTTTCTAAACATACCAATTTGAGTGACCACTCACAAAGGTCAACGTCATAGGGGATCAGGAAATAGGTAAAAAATTAGTGTGTAACGAAGGGTTTTCGTGTTGTATTGAATTAAATTGTTATATGTATAAATACGTTTAGTCTAATGGAATGAGTGTGTGCGTGGGCTTTCTGACAATCAGTATAAAGGTGGGTGTTCTAACTCTGTTTACTATACTCTTTCATCCACCACCACACACGTGCTTACAAAGACAAAGGCTACACAGTTATCTCTCTTTGCCCTCTGTTTCACTATTTCTCATACACTCATGAACATATACATTAAATCACACAATTCACATCATCACATAAACAAGTTCACACAAATAATTAATAAGTGGCGTATAGGCTATGTATGAATTCGAAGCTTACACAGTCAATCGCTACCGCAGAAGTCGTTGTCTCTTTCTCGAGACGTCACTCGACTCTTCTCTTCACACTAGTGTCGACACAGTCAATGATATCACATCGACGACTTGACTTGACGGAGATTCCCGAACTGAACGGTAATAGTCAATGACAGTACTTACAGATTAGAATATTCCTAGGCGTGGAATTATCAACGACGCTAGGCGACATAGGCTACACTGGAGGAACACTGCATGTGGTCCTGTAGCTCAAATCTGTAGGCTTACTTCGTTACCGTTGCTGCACGTCTGCACCAGTGATGGTAGACGAAGGAAAGATGAAGGCGTGATGATGTCCGCATCCGGTCACGTAGACGATGCTATAAGGACAGCTTCATCAGCCACATACCAGAGGGTTTCCGCTCCGTACCGGCCCGCTGTATACAACATTTATACAATCGTAAATTTTCGCTCTTATACTTAAAGAGTCTGTATGTGTCTTCGACACATTATTATAATTCAGAGTACTTACTTACTTACGCCTGTCACCCCTACCCGGGTATAGGCCGTCGACGAGAGACCTCCAGCAACTCCTGTCCTGTGCTTCTCCTTCGATTCTACTCCAGGTGGTTCCCAGTCTCTTGATGTCTGCTTGGAGGTCTCGACGCCAGGAGTTTCTCGGCCTACCTCTTTTCCTCTTTCCCTGGGGGTTCCATGACAATGCCTGCCTAGTGATACTGGAAGCTGGCTTTCTCAGACTGTGACCGATCCATCCCCATCTTCTTCGCCCAATTTCATTCTCTGCTGTTATCTGCTCTGTTCTCTCCCAATAATTCAGAGTGCTCGAGATCATTTCCTTTGTAAAATGTCTTCTCTATGCCACCATACTACTACAGTCACTATTGTCACAATTCTTATGACAATTCCTATAGCCACTTTAACACTGTGCACACATTTTGCGTACCTACACACAATGAATTATGAGCCAAATATTACAATCACAGCTCACCTTCAATTTATAACATATTACTGCACATTCATTCATCATTAGGTATACCTAATTATACACTGAATTACCTTCCTATTTCAGTCCCACATTTTCACATATGAATAAATACAACATGACATCCTAGTTATAAACTATATCACATATAATAATTACATGACCAAACAAGTATTGACACGAGCCATCGCACTTCCTTCAAACATGGGCCCTTCTGCACTCTAATCATAATAATTCATAAAAACAATACTTTCCCTTTTCGTATGAATAGCTTTACAGGTCATTATAAATACCGATAATAACAATAATAAATACCTGTATTCTATATACAGCTATAGAATTCCCTAGAAGAATTCTTTCTCAGAGCACCAACGAACACGTCCGCTCAACTCGGCTGATATGACATCTCTGACTAACAACAGTTCACGATACAACACTGTCACTCCCACACGTGAACATTGCTCACCTCTACATTACCACACGTGAACATTGCTCACCTCTACATTACCACACGTGAACATTGCTCACCTCTACATTACCTGTTGCGAACCTCCGGTCCAACTGCTGATGACGTCATAACGTCTTCCTACCCAAACATGTACGAAATGCGTTCGTTACATAGTGTATTTTGACACAAGTAATTTTTTTTTTCAAATACTATTCACAACATCAAACCCAAACTTAGACCTTTCTATGCATGCTAATTTCGTTGACCCCTCGGAGAGGTCAAATGTCACAAGAGCTCAGGAAAAATAGTAATAGTTTGACAAAAGACGTTTTTTTTTTCTCAAATACTATTCACAACTTCAAACTCAAACTTGGTACAGAGATACCTGAAGGTAAGATCTATGTAATGCATACTAATTTAGATGACCATTCGGAAAGGTCAAGGGTCACAAGAGCTCGGGACATAGATAAAGAAATAGCCATATTTTGACAAAAGATTTTTTTTTTTTCAAATACTATTCACAACTTCAAACCCAAATTTGGCACAGAGTTACCTGATAGTAAAACCTATATATGCATACTGATTTGGTTGACCCGTCGGAAAGGTCAAGGGTCACAAGAGGTCGGCAAATGTATGTAAAATGCCAAATTTTGATAGAATGGTAGTTATTATCAACATTATTACGAACTTGTTAATCAAATTTGGCAGAAAGGTAACTGATGATAAAATCTTCCTATGTATACTAATTTAGTTGACTCATCGCAAAGGTCAAGGGTCACGGGGGTTTGGCAGATGTGTAAAAACTGAGAAATTTGAGAATACATGGATTTGTGTTGGCGCAGAAGCCATTCTTTTACTTATTGTCACACATATGTAGATGGGTCAGTCACGTGCGCCATAAATGCTTTGCCGTTTTTAGTATCAAAGTTTTTTGCAAACATTTCAATAAAATTTGGCATGAAGGTAGCTAATGATTACACCTTTCTATGCATACTAATTTAGTCGACCTCTTTTAGAGGTCAAGGGTCACGGAGGTTTGACAAATTTGTGAAAAAAAAATCATACATTTTGAGAAACTCAGATTTCACTGGTACAAAAGCCAGCTCTTTACTTATGCTTAGACATTTTCTCATTTCAGTGACCTGTGGGAAAAGCCAAGGTCACAAATATCACACGGTCATACACGTGAGCCATAAGGGCTTTGCCTTTCATGTTTAATGTTTATGACGCGCAAATATTGCCTTTTTTCAGCCGCAGAATCGGAAGCGCACAAAGACAGCGATGGGGTCGACATTAACGATGAGGTTGGAAATACAGTGCGATTCGTACAGCACATGGAACAGGTTGGATTTTCACGTGCACTTGCCGTGAAAGCTTTGCAACACGTGGACATACATGATTTTGATGCAGGTAACTAAGGAACGTAATGCATGCATGATTATACACGTCAGTTATGTTTTTATAATGCTTGTCGTGATCTTTGTCTCTTCAGTTCTTCTGTCACAGCAAATGATATTAGAAATATATGCATGAAAGCTGTCAGTGAAAATCTTACAGGCTTTCAGATAGGGAGTGACCCCCCCCCCCCTTCCCCCCCCCCCCTCCACCTGCGGGAGATTGGAGACCACATTTTTTCGGAAGCCTATCATCTATGTATTAAGACGAGCCGTAGGTGTTTGCCAAAAATAAATACCTTGTTGAATATAGGAGGGCATGTACTATGGTCATATTTTCTTCTTTGGGCCCGATATATTGCTTTTTGGGGATAGGGTTGGCGTTAACGATGCAGTTCCCGTAAAAAAGCACAAATAACTAAATGACTGGTATCTTTGGAAACAATACATTTATCTACAATTTACAATGATTCAATATCTAAAAAGCAAAATGGTGATGTCGTCGCGGCGCCATTTTTATACGTTTTATTATCCGTGAAATAGCCTTCTTGCCAGAAGAATAGGTGTCCAATCTTTGACATACTATGATGAAAACATATATACCGATGTTATAATATATCATCAGTGGAAACGTAAACGATTCAATGTTTTCGACTGGTGACCTTGAAAGATGTTATTTAAAGGTCAAGGTCACCTACAGTTGTACTTTATGAAAAAAAAACCCAACATTTTTTGAAAATGTAATAAAATCTTACTAAAAGTGATAACTTGTAAGGAATTGCTATGAATACTTGATAAACGATTAGACGTGACCTTTATGATGGTCAAGGTGGCAGTTTTCGAAGAGTTCGTAAGCATATTCAGTTTACAATAGGGGCCAAACATTTGCTCTGATTTTAAGAATATTTGCTCACAACACCTATAGGATCTCTTACTACTGAATCATATTATGTTGAGTTGAGATTAGGCCAGTAGAAAACGGCACGGATCCTGTCAAGCGTCTTGCTGATTCCCAGGTGTCCTCCCAATATGGAATCATGGGCCAATTTCATCACCTGCATCCTCAGAGATTCAGGAACTACTACTTGACGCACAGGTTTGTCCCCATAGCTGTTGAATATCCGGTACAGAATATTTGTTTCTGGTCTCGAAGGTTAGTTCTTTTCCCCTTCGCATCACGGGCTCGGCCTGTCCTCGGAACTTGTCAAGCGTGGGGTCGGCCCTCAGTAGCTCCATCAGCCTGTCCCTATTCACCACAGCTGCTTCCGTGTTGTCGGCCACTTTTAAAGGGATGGTTTGGTAACTCTTCTTTGCCTGACCTCTCGTAGTGACAGCACAGGTTTCAGGTCTCCACTCCGGATCTGGATCCACTGCATTTCTGGCACCGTCAACATTTCCGATGATAAGGTCGTAGACTAGGGTCTTCACGCATAACGCTTTCATCTCTCCTGTCAGGTACGGAGAGTTGACACTGCCCTTAACAAGTGGGATACTTCTCACAGTTCCATCGGCCAAGATGAGGGTTGTCCACTCCTGTAGCTTCTGGTCTTCAGCTACTAAGTCCTCTCTCACAATGACGCAGCTACAACCGGTGTGTCTCAACACTCTCACTGACGTGTTTCCGACGAATCCTGACACCACCGGCATGTTCGGTACTTCATTCTCAGGCAGCGCGATGTTTGAGACTATTAAGAATGTAGCCCCATCGCCAACTGAGATGCGTCCATTCTTTCTAAAAGATTCAATCAGCTCCGGTGTCGCCCGCCTGTCTCTAGCTTCACAGTCACTGGATGACGTCACATCATTGGCTAGTACAGCGGCGGCTCTGTGTTGAGACGTGGTACTACTTCTGCCTGCTATCCCGCGATCTTGGTTGGGTCTTCTGGTGTTATCGCCTCGGGGAACATCTTTGGAAGGACACCGTATCGCCTTGTGTCTTTTTTTCCACAAAGAAAACATGTCTGACTCTCCATCCGCATGTGTTTCGGGGTGTCTCTGACGTCGTTGATTTCCCCTGCTGGCGCAGACACACGCTGTGGCTTACCGGACCCGAACTTCATGTTGTGGGCGTCCAGGTATCTTTGAGCGAAGTCTGCCAGGGCCTTCAGGGACTGGTCCATTTTTTTCCCTGAGTCGGGCAGCCAGGTGCTTTGAACGCGCGTTGAGGACTTGCTCTTTGATGATGAGGTCACACCGGTCCTGGAATTCCTTGTTTTAACCAGCCAGCTCTATCCATTTCTCCAGGTAACACCTGATTCTTTCAGTGAATAGGCCTGGTTTTTCTCCTTCAGGCTTGCAGTTTCGAAATCGTCGCCTGTAGCCCTCTTCAGTGAAGTCGTACTGTCTCAGTAGGGCGGCTCTCAACTGCGTATAATCTTCGGCTTCTTCTCTTGGCAAGCGGGTGTAAAATTCAAGCGCTTTTCCGGTTAGAAGTGCGCTCAGTTTGATAGCCCAAGTCGCTTGTCTCCAGTTATTACTGCTTGCGAAGCGCTCGAATCGCTCCAGGTTATCCATCTTATCCGAATTTTCAATGAAAGGTGGAAGCTTTGGCGCACGGGCTGTTTGCTCTTTGCTGGCTAAGGCTGCTGCTTCAGTTGCCCTCTGACTCTGTGCCTCTATCTCCATCTGCTTTAAATGAATTTCATGTTGACGCTGCCTCTCTGCCTCTTCTCGCTGTTTCTCTGCCTCTTCTCGTTGAATTTCGAGTTTCCTGATTTCACGCTCTTTACCTCTTTCTTCTCTCTCCAGTCTCTTTTCTTCTTCGAGGCTATTTTCTCTTTCTCTCTCCAGCCTCTCTTTTTCTTCTCTCTCTCTCTCTCTCGTCCTTTTTCTTCTCTCTCCAGTCTCTCCTTCTCTCTCTCTCTTTTACAAACTCGAGGAGTTGAGCTCCTTCGAGTGTGGATTCCTTTCCAATTTTAAGGAATGTCTCCATCTCCGATGTCGCCATCTCTGCGTTTCACTGCTGGCTGTTTTCTCCGGCTACCCTTTCCACTGAGCCAAGTGAAGAAGTCCCGTCGGAGGTGTCAAAATGTTACGTGTTGAGTCGTGGTCGTAGTATGATATCACACCAGACGGCACGCATGTAAGGTTCTTTTAAAGAAACTTCATTCAGCTGCAACCCGTCATACGTGGCTTAAGGATGTAGACCACACTGGAGTAACAGTTCCAACAATATTTTATTTCAGTGATGCGATCTCCACACAATGCGTTCACAAATGCACCAACACTGATACAATGTCTCCTCTGTAAAATGCTTACACTTTGACACAATGCGTCTCTCATACAACATTGCATAACTCCGACACTGACAATGAACCACGATACTTTGCGTAGCTCTCTCAATGTCAATGTGCTTACGATACACTGCAATTATACAACTGAACAATGTACCGACGCTGTTACATCGCAATTCTACAACTGAACAATGTACACACGTGCTTCCTAGCACCATCTTTTATCCTTTTATCTTTTCCAGAATAATCGAGCAAATTCATACAACACAACCAATCAGAAAAAATACATAGCCGAAACTCATAAATATAAATGAAAAAGAATGCACAAGAATGGTCTCCAAAAATCTGGCTGCTATTTCCAGCACCTATTTTGGGAAATCCCGGCGCGTTATGACGTCTCACAAAAGTATGTCAGACAGTTAACGACCTTGCCCGAATTATCCGGAAGTTATACGAGTTTTCTTAACACAATACTGGCCGCTAACTTCACGCTCACAGAAAACAGTGGTGATTACTCGAGCGGTTTCTAGACTCTTTGGGATTCAACTCCGTGTATCAAAAGACAATCAATTCCGCTCTCCGTGCGAACGATAGTGAATCTTACTAAAAAGGTACGTGATTCGTAATCATGACAGCTCAAATAAATATCGGATCGTTTCCTACGATTAATGCATGCATGTTCTCACAGTACAACACAACCACAATCGTAACAATAATAGTCAAGATCTATAAGGGTCGGTACACACAGACGACAACAAACGTATCGTCATCACTGTGTACTTTGGAAAGAGGCGGACAACCGGTGGCACCTGCATGATTCAGGGGAAGAGAAAAGGTCTGTGGGTGAGATCGGAGTACTGGGCCCTTTGTGATTATGTACAACAGCTCCCGGCCGGCACAGCGGACCCTACAGAAAATGTCCCCGTCCCGAGCAACCATCTTGCATCTGCCCCTGACCTAGTAGAAAGTACCGTGACCTCACCCGCCACCCCTCCCAACTCCTCACGGGGCCTGCTGTTGGGTGTCTCCCTAGCTGACTCCCCCATCACCCTACCCTCTCCACTCCCTCGGACAACAAAGAAGTCTCTCTTCTTGTGCAGCCGGCAGAGTCGTCAATCACAGGAGATTATCAGCCGACGCCCCTTCTACCCGACCACCCATCCCCGCCTAATCCCATCACCCCATCTACTGGCCAGCCACTTCAGAACGCCCGCACTGAGCGCAACTCAGAAGTGCTTGTAACCTCATCACGGACCTTCGCGCTGACGTCAGTACACTTTTCAAAGGACTTTCAGCAGCCCTAGCCAGGATTGACCAACTCGAAAGTCAGCTCCGTGATGACGCGGTCAAGAGAGCCAGAGACCTGCAGGTTACGGAGAAAAGTGTGGGCGAGGTGTTGTCCGGCCTGGACGACAGGATAATTGGTGTTGAGACAGCTCAACACGTCACAACACTGTCAACCAGCTATCCTCCGCCAAACAGAGCCACAAGCAGCGCCTGAGGGAAATTAAGAAGAAAAAAAAAAAGCTAAACAGGAAGTCAGCCCCTGCGTCAAACTGCTCAGACGCTGCCATGAGTGGTAACACTCAAACTGACCTGTCTGCCAATGTTGACAGTTGTGCGTCTCCGCGCCAGGTAACGGGCAATGCAATCGCTGCTCCCTGTCACCCCTCCCCTCCAACCTTTATGCAAGAACTGGCCGCGGTACAGGCTGTGAGTGCAGCCGAGAAGAGCCCCGAGCGCCTCATACCAGTGCGGATTACCGGCGGCCTGCATGAGGTCAACAACGGGTCTGACCACGCCAGCAGCCAGCAGCAGCGTAACAACAGAGAGTCTCCAGAGGAGCAAATACTGCGACATACAGTGCAGAGTGACACCACCACGCTGGTTATTGGAGACTCTGTTGTTCGCAACATCAAGGCAGAGAAGATGCCCACCTACCCTAGAGAGAAAGTAGAGGTATTATCTGTCTCTGGCCTGCGCACTGCCGACCTACTGAACTGGCTCTAGCAACAACACGCGTCTCACACAGCGGTGGCTCTGGTGACCTTCCACGTGGGGGTCAACGACTGCAAACAGAAGGAAGTGACTAGCGCTGTGTGGGAACAGCTCGACAGGGAATGCAGGCGGGTATTTCCCGGCGCTCGTCTGCAGGCATCCTTCATCCTGCCGACCGACAGTAGACACCAGCTGTACAGGGCCATCACCGCCTCCAACAGTAACCTGTTCCATGTGTGCAGAAAGCTGGGTGTCACACTGATAGACAACACTCAGGTCTTCACTGCTGTTGATGGGTTCCCGCGTAGAAGATTCTACAGGCGCGGTGGCCCCATCCATCCCAGTCGCCAGGGCACCATCAGTCTTCCCCTAAACATAAAGAGAGGCGGGCCATCTACTGACGTCACCCCACCAAACAACCAGACTGCAGGTGGTGGCCGTGACCGCCGTCAGCGACGTAAAGGACACGCTGGCACCACCAACACTTACGCTGATGTCACAGCCGGCAAACAGTCAGTGTCCGCTGCAGCACCCAACCTGGAATCGCTCTGTGGTGCATCCAGCTTTGGTGCTTCAACGGAGAGTCAAGGTGGACTGTCAATGTTCTCTGCTGTAGCACCAAGTCTGGAATCACAGTACAGCGAATCCAGGTTTGGTGGTACAGCAGAGAGTCAATGTAGCTATCAGCAACAAATGCTGGGCCAGTATCCAATGTGGCAGCAACCACCACTACCACCATACAGTGCCGCTTTTCCACAGTATCGCGAGGCGGGTCCATGGGGACACTTCAGCATGACGCAACCACCGTATCCTTTCAGGGTCCCCCCTCTCAGACACATGCCATTCTCACAGCAGGAACTGTGGGCACAGTACAGCCACCCCGTGCATGTGTATTAGACTCATTTCCACAACATTCAGTTACTCTTCCTTAAATAACTTTGTGCTTTGCTTTCCAGGCTATCACTGAACAGCATCGAATTGATTTACTTGCGTGCCATAGCTCATGTTGTGTTTGCGCAGAGACGTTATTATTTGTTTTTAACTTCAACCACTGCATGTTAACATTATCATCCTTTTGACTTCTGCCCACAGTACTCGTGACTACCGATCTTCTCACTCTGTGCGATTTGTGACGCTTTATAGCACTAGTACTGTGCACCGTGACACGTTCTCTACTAGTGCCCTACGTTTATTCACACTACGATATCTGTGTCCTTTCGCAGCGCTGACGGACGTATTTCCCCTATCGCGCAGTGGGGTCGTTTAGCTTTGACTGTGTTGAAGTGTGCTGTAGGGATTAGTCCCTCTTAGTGACCGTTATGACGTATTGTCTGGCCGCAGGGTAGTGAGGTCTATATCAGTGAATGTGTAGAAGAGACTCTTTTCACTTGCCTCCCACATTCTGTGTGTTAGATCGGACTGATATTCTTTTGCTTGTTTCACGATTTCAGTTTTTACTTGACGTTGTATCATTTTTAAGCTTTTTCATTAGTACTCTTTAGTACTGACATACATTATCAATCATGGCGTGTGATCGCCAGTTACATATTGGTCATTTAATGTTTATCATTTAACTAACAAAGTTCCCGATCTGTGTGTGCTCTTGAGTCAACCCAATTCATTTCAATTGTTTGGTGTAACGGAATCGCGTCTCAATCCTAACATCAGCAATGAGGCCGTTTCTATCCAGGACTTCACTGTACTGCGCCGCGATGCTGAATACCCGGGACAGACGGGTATTGCAGTATACATTCATAATTCAGTTAGCGGTATTACTCGCAGGCGTGGGGATCTGGAGTCAAAAACCGTAGACTGCATTTGGGTTGAGTTAAGGGCAAACAAATCCAGCCCTGTGCTAGTCGGGTATATTTACAGAAACCCAGCATCAACATTTGAATGGTTCGACGACTTTATCGTCATGATGGATAAGGTCAGACAGTCCAGCTCTGAAATTTTGATCCTAGGCGATTTCAATATTAATATGTTTATGAATAACCCTGCCTGGGAGTGCACCATGTCTATGTTTGTTTTAAAGCAGTTAGTTAAAACAGCAGCTCGTGTTAGTCCAACTTCCTCCAACCTTATAGACCACATAAAAAATTATATACAACTACTCAATCAAGGGTGATGGGAGTAGAAGTGCCTCAGGTAGGGATTAGCAATCACTATCCGGTGTGCTGTTGCTGGGCATTGAAAGCGGATAATTCATTCCGAAAACATCAGCACACCACTATTAGATACAGATCACTTAAACACTTCAACAAGGAATCATTTCTTTGTGATTTAAGTAGCGCGCCCTTTGATACAGTGTACTACATAATGACCCCAACGATGCTTTGTCTGAGTGGCACGGATTGTTCCTTGGTGTTCTCGATAAACACGCTCCATTAAGAGAGAAACGGGTGAAGAACCCCCAGCTTCCGGCCTGGTTAAGTAGGGAAATCCAGGATGCCATGCAGCTCCGAGATGACTATAAAAGAAAGAAGGATTTTGTAGCTTATCGAAGGCAAAGAAACCATGCTAAATATTTAGTAAGGAAAGCTCAAAGGTCACTTTTTCACCGTTATATGAACGGCAAGGAAGATGTCGTATCTGTCGTATCTGTGTGGCGAGCGATCAATGCTTTTACGAGGTCCAAAAATACCGCACAATGTACACAGTTACCCTGAATCAGCATTTCCTCTCGGCTGCCAGTACGTTGCTACAAAGTACATATTCTGGTCAGTCTTCAGCTGTGTCAGAAAAGTTAAAGACGTTTTGTGCAGAACGGCTGGACCCTGATACATCATTTAGCATTCCCCTGTTAAAGATATACCACGTGGGAAAATCCATCTCGTACTTAAAGAACAAACAAACGTCTGGCCATGATGGTATTAGTAGCACAGTTCTGAAAATGTACCGGATATTGAAGATACCTTGACATATATATATATATAACCTTTGCATAAAGCAGGTGGATATTTCCATCTTCTCTAAAAACAGCCAAAGTGATCCCACTACCTAAAACGAAAGACCTTGCCGACCCTAACAGGTTAAGGCCCATTTGGCTACTGTCAACACTGTCTAAACCGACAGAAAGACACATTCACACACACTTACAACATTCTCTAAAAACACACAAACTCATGCATCCATTACAATCTGGTTTTCGGCGGAAACACTCCTGTCACACAGCATTAGTACACCTAGTTGACAGATGGCTCACTTCTTTGAATAGCAGTCAAATGACTGTAGCAGTATTTTTGGACCTTTCAAAAGCATTTGACCTCGTCAATCATAAAGTTTATTTCAAAAACGTACTGTTTATCAACTAAGCGCAGACACACTTGCCTTCCTTACGTCATATCTGCATGGGCGTACGCAGTATGTCTACGTGAATGGTAAAAACTCCACCTGAGGGGTTGATAGATCACGGAGTACCACACGGATCGATTCTTTGGTCCATAATTGTTCTCTGTCTTCATAAACGACCTTCCATTACATATATCTGATTCCAGTGTAACTTGCAGTCTTTTTGCAGACGATGGAACACTGGACTTTTCGTCATCAGATGTAACATGTATGGTGAAGACTCTCCAGGACAGTTTAAATGAGGTATCTGAATGGTGCAGAAATAACGCCATGATACCTAATCGCACTAAAACTAAATGCATGCTGATTACCACACGGCAAAAGCCTCATCTGAACCCCCCTACTCTTCAACTAAGGCTTAACGGCCAGCCTATGGAACAAGTCAGGGAACAACGCGTGCTTGGAATCAATTTAGATGATAAGTTGTGCTGGCAAGGCCACATTACTAAACTGTGTAAACTAGAATCCTAAAATGTATTCCTCCTGTCGAAATTGAGACATTTCGCTGATGAGCCAACAAGGAAACTCTGCTACTATGCCCATATTCAGCCACATTTGGATTATGCCTCATCTATTTGGGACGGTAGTAGCGATGCTAACTTTAAAAGTCTGAACTCGCTCCACAGAAGAGCCATTAAACTAATTTTTGACAGACCCTCGGAAGTCATTAGTACTGACAACAAGTTCAAGCTGTTAGACATTTTGCCACTTGAAAAAAAGTTTATGTGTAATAAGTTGGTGCTCATACGCAAAATCACTCAGAAACACCAACCTATCTCAATAGTTTGTTCCACTTTGCTCACACGAGGTCCAGTCGAACACCAAGGAAAATCTTGTAGTACCGATGCCTCGGCTGGACATTTATAGGTCGTCATTGTCCTATTCTGGTGCAAAGTTATGGAACTCTATTCCTGCGGATGTTAGAGCCGCACCATCGCTTAAAGCCCACTCGGCACCGGCCTCCACGTGGCATGGGTGGGTAGTCTCCTCAGTCACTGACAGAGTGGGCTAGCAGAGGGGTGCCATCTTTGTCCAGGCTTAGGACTTGATGTCAGCAGATATGTTGTTCAGTCTTTTTCACTGGTCCGGTTTTTGAGGAGCTGTGCTAACCCAGGTCTTACCATGTTGGATTGGTCCTTAAAAATACACGTGAGCTTTTGGTCCTTTGGATCCCAAGTGTTTGCCGTGCTTGGAGACCCGTGTCGGGAGAGAAGAGGATCCTGGTGGCTGAAACACTCCACTTTGGCCTTGACTTCTACCTAAACGGGAGGCTAGTCGTACCGGCCTAGTCAATCGGCTCTTGTCACGTTGAGCCCTATCCCACGGTTGACATGCGGGTTGATATACGGAGCACCATGCTATAGCCTCAGCTGCTGATTAGGTGCTTTACGCCAGTATTCTCCTGCATTCAACAGTGTGATAGAAGGCGGTGGCTCAGACGGTTCAATCGGGCTTACCCCCTTGAGTATATCTTTCGGGCAGTCTCCATTGAGCGTCGGCTGGAGACCCGTCGACATTTGCACTTTCCCTTGTTGGGCTTGGTGGCGGGCGGGGACCCCCGGGGGATGAATATCTCTACTATTTTAATATGGAAAAAAAAAAAAAAAAAAAAAAAAAAAAAAAAAAAAAAAAAACTTGCACAGAATAAGCATATGGCCACCGACACTGAACATGGCAGTGACTCGGACTATGAGGAGGCGACGCCTCAGGCGTCAGCTGTATGGCCTCGCTTCCTCGTTGTTCATAGCAAGATGACAGACAAACCTGTTTCCAAGCTAAATCCATTTCTGGTGGGGGAGACCCTCAGGAGCCGTGTTGGCAGGCCTGACGCCCAGCGCCTCAGGTCTGGTGACTTGCTGGTGGAGTGCCGTACCCGGGCACACTCCAACGGGCTGCTGAGGCTCTCTTCCATTGGAGACACTCCAGTGGAGGTGACACCCCACAAAACTATGAATTCGTCAAGAGGCGTAATCAAAGATCAAGCTTTGGCAGAACTGTCAGAAGATGAACTTGTACGGATGCTTAAGTCTCAGGGGGTGACTTACGTCAGGCGCTTCGCTTCCAAGCGAGGTGGTGGGGAGATCCGTCTCCCTACCATCATCCTGACGTTTGGCACCCCAACCCCTCCTACTACCATCTGGGGAGGTTACTACTCCTTGAAAGTGAAAAAGTACGTCCCTCTCCCCCTCCGGTGCTTTAAGTGCCAAAAGTATGGCCATGGGCAAAAGACCTGCCGTCAGGCAGAGTCTTCATGCGCCCGTTGCACTAAGCCGGGACACTCTACTGAGTCCAACACAGCCACCCCCCTGTGTGTGAATTGCCAGGGGGCGCATATGGATTCGGACAAGAAATGCCCTTGTTGGATATCTGAGTGAAGGATTCAGCAAGTGCGTGTGAGAAGGGGCTGTCCTTTTTGGACGCCAAAAAACTGGTTGAAGGCCCTGGTGCAGCTGCGGCTGCCCCATCCTCTAACACATCTGTGTATACATTCAGTGCAGCGGTGGCAGGCAAGCGCCCCACCAAAGACTTCGCATGTCAAACCCAACTTCTTGGTTGGGGGCGGAGCCTCGGCTCCTCTCGCCCCTGGAGAGTAACTCTCCTCCGGTGGTGACGAGGAGCCAGGGAACGCAGAAGGCGGACACTGCCAGTCCGGTAGTGCCGCCTTCTGTTGCCCCTAAGCCTCAGCCCCCACGCAAACCTGTTAGTCTGTCTACTCCAAAGGCCCCTAGCTCTGGTCAGCCTTCTAAGGCCGTTAACTCTAGCGGCAGGAACTCTGCCCGGGAACAGAAGTCTAAGAAATCTATGGGACCGCTGTGCGCACGGGCCCAGAAGGAGGACACTGATGTCCCCCTTCAAAACAAATATGCTGCATTGGAGGGCTTGGAAGTTGTCGTTGCTGATGCTGCGACAGCTCCACCCCCTTCATCTCCGAAGAACCAGACCGCCGTGAGATGGCCTTAGTCGCCTGCTCGGCGTTAAACCCAAATAACCAACCAATCCGAAGAACCAGAGGAGGCCCGGGAGCCGGCCCCCCTCTGTTTCTTCACCTCCTTCCAAGTCAAAGGAAAAAGGGGGGAACAACTCTTCACCCCAAGATAATACATAATCATGTACTCTCTGCTTCAGTGGAATTGTCGTGGTTTTCAAGCTAACTTTGAGGACTTACGTCTTTTAGTCAAGTTCTATAACCCCTCAGTAATATCTCTTCAGGAAACATACCTGAAGACTTCTGACCCTGTGTCCTTTAATGGTTTTAACGCTATACATAAAGGCTCTGTTTCAGAGAGAGGCGCTCGGGTGGAGTGGCTCTTTTTATTAGTAGCCAAATTTTATGTAGCCCCGTTAGCATCGACACCTGTCTTCAGGCTGTCGCAGCTCGGGTTACCTTGAAAAAGACAATAACCATATGCAGCGTTTACCTGCCACCATCCCTGCGGGTCTGTAGTACTGATATTTTTCACTTAGTTCATCAGCTGCCCCCTCCCTTCATTCTCATGGGGGTTTTTAACGGTCACGCTCACCTTTGGGGTAGTGACCACTATGATGGCAGAGGTCAGATGTTATAAGATGTTTTTTCTCAACTTAACCTATGTGTCTTTAACGATGGCTCACCTACGTACTCGAACTCAGGTTCAAGATCTAGTTCTGTTCTAGACCTCACTGTGTGTGATCCTTCTCTCATGCTGGACTTTGACTGGAAGGTTCACGACGACCTGTGCGGTAGTGACCACTTCCCAGTAGTCCTGTCATCGGTCAGCTGTGAGGAGGTTTCGCCGGTGGGACGCTGGAATCTCATGAAAGCGAACTGGCCTCTGTTCGCCTCCCTCTGTCACTCTCGTATTACAGAGGAGGTGGTCATGTCAGCTGAAGAACCTGTTTCTTGTTTTACCTCTATTTTGTTGGACGTAGCAGGTGAAACCATCCCTAGAACTTCCACATCACTCCCTCGGAAGCCGAGAGTACCATGGTTCAATGAAGAGTGCCGCCAGGCCCAAAAAATGAGCAAATGTGTTCAGCGACGTGCTTTTCGCAATCCGTCGCAAGCAAATATTTTAATATTTAAAAGACGGCGGGCGAAAGCCCGTTACATTTTTAAACGTGAACGCCGTGCTTCCTGGAGAAGCTTCGGGGGGGGGGGGGGGGGAAGGGGGGGGGGGGGGCTCGGCTTCTGTCGGCCATCTTAGAGATGCTGCCAGTTTGGTCAAGGATAAAAAGGCTGTGGCCAATTTGCTTGCCTCCACCATTGCCCATACTTCTTCAACAGAGCATTATTCACCTTTCTTCCAGAGAGAGAGAGAAGGAGAAGCGAGAGTCTTGTACTTGTGATTTTATATCGGATAACTCGGAAGACTATAATGCCCCTTTTACGTTTTCCGAATTGCAGCAAGCCATGCAGAAATGTACTGACTCTGCTGATGGATTAGATACCATCCACTATCAGCTCCTAACACATCTGCCTGAGGATTCACTCCTTGTACTTCTCAAGGCCTTTAACCGTATCTGGATAACTGGTTATTTTCCGCCATCTTGGCGTCCGGCTGTGGTTGTGCCACTCCCAAAGCCGGGTAAAGATCCTTCCGACCCGGGCAACTATCGGCCAATCGCTTTGACATCATGTTTATGCAAAACTATGGAACGCTTGGTCAACGCCCGCCTGGTGTGTCATCTTGAGTCACAGGGTCTCACCACAAACCTCCAGTGCGGTTTCCGGCGCTTCCGTAGTACAACTGACCATTTAGTCCGCTTTGAGTCGTTTATCCGAGATGCTTTTGTCAACAAGCAGCATGTCTATGCAATTTTCTTCGATCTTGAGAAGGCGTATGACACTACCTGGAAGTATGGTGTAATGTCTGATTTGTCGGACATGGGTTTTAAAGGGCACCTGCCCGTTTTTATTCACATTTTTTTTGTCTCATCGGTCGTTCTATGTCCGTGTGGGCTCCACCCTCTCCGACTCCTTTGAACAGGAGATGGGTGTCCCGCAGGGCAGCATTTTCTCTCCTGTTTTATTTAGAATTAAAATTAATAATTTTGTTAAGTCCGTGAAGGATGATTCTGAATGCTCTTTGTTTGTGGACGACTTTGCTTTGTGTGCACGAGGTCGAGGGCTTGCGTCCCTTGAGAGGCGCTTGCAGCTGTGCGTTGATCGCATCCAGGGGTGGGTGTCTCTCAACGGATTCAGATTCTCGCCTTCCAAGACAGTCTGTGTGCATTTTACTAACCAGACGAAATTTTTTCCAGACCCTAGCCTGAGCATTGCTGGAGTGCCAATTAAGGTGGCCGAAGAGGCAAAGTTTTTGGGGGTCATCTTTGACAAAAGATTGACCTTCTGCAACCATGTTAACTACCTTAGAACCTCTTGTCGGAAGGCCCTCGACATTCTTCGTGTCGTTGGTCGTACTGACTGGGGTGCAGACCGCATTGTCTTACTTCGACTGTACCGGGCCCTTGTTCGGTCCAACTTAGATTACGGCTCTGTGGTATATGGCTCCGCTTCCAAGTCTGTTCTACAGCGTCTGAACACAATTCACCATCAAGGTCTGCGAATGTGTCTGGGAGCGTTCAGGTCATCTACAGTTCCTAGTCTGTATGCCGAGGCTGGGGAGCCTTCTCTCAGGCTCCGCCGTATCTGCCTCATGCTTAGCTACGTTCTGAAGCTGAAGGCCTATCCAGACAATCCTGCCTATGATTGTGTTTTTAACCCGTCGTTTGCAGAGATTTACGATGCCCATCCGGGAGCTGTCCGTCCACTTTCCTTCCGTGTCCGACCTCATCTGCAGGCGGCCGGAGTGGACTTGGACAAAGTTTCGGAATCTCTGCAGCACATCACTCCACCCTGGCTACTGCCAGTTCCTGACATCTTGCTGGACTTGACCGCCCACAAGAAGGATTGTACTCCACCAGCCATATACCAACAGAGCCTCAATGAACTCCTTTCAATGTTTCCTGGCTATTGTCGTCTTTATACGGATGGGTCCAAGTCTGAGGATGGGAGAGTGGCTGCGGCTGCAGTGTCCTCTCGCCATCCTCGACGTCCATTTAAGCTCCGCCTCCCTGACCATTCCTCTGTATTTAGTGCAGAACTGCAGGCAATTCTGCTGGCACTCAAGCATGCCTATCAGTCTCGGGAAAGGAACTTCCTGATTCTGTCTGACTCTCTTTCTGCCCTGCAGGCTCTTCAGGGCGCGGGAACAGACCACCCACTCCTGGTGTAGATTAGAGAGCTCTACGCAGACTTGATGAAGGAATATTATGACATCATTTTTATTTGGGTCCCGGGCCATGTGGGCATCGAAGGCAACAGAATCGCAGATTCTGCTGCCAACAGTGCCCGCAGTGACCCTGTCCCTGACACACAGACTGTTTATAGTGATTTTAAACCTGTGATTAATGCGTACATAGCCCGCGAGTGGCAGTCCGAGTGGGACAAAGAGGAAGGGAACAAGCTGCATGAAGCTGTTCCTACAGTGTCCGACAGTCTACCATTCCGCTGCGGCAGCCGCCGTGAGGAGACTGTCCTTACTCGGCTCCACATCGGGCACACGTATGTTACGCACTCTTACTTACTTAAACAGGATGAGCGTCCGTGTTGTTTTGCCTGTGATGAGCAGTTTTCTGTTCGACACATTTTGCTGTATTGTGCCGATCTAATTGACACGAGATATAAACACTTCACAGCAGACTCCTTGAAGGTTTTGTTCCGGGATGTTCCCCCGGACAAAATCTTCAATTTCTTAAGAGACTGCAATATTTTTTTTATAAGCTCTGAGAATTCATAGACTGAATTTCTTTATTTTGCCCTTAGGGAGAGTCTGTAGACATTTATTTTAAAGACGCGTGCGACATTTTAGCCTGACATATTTATAAGCTATATTTCCATCTTGTCTTAAGACCTTGCTTTTCGTCTAGCGGACCAGATTTTTACCCATCCCGCCGTGAGATGGCCTTTGTCGCCTGCTCGGCGTTAAACCGAAAATAACTAACTAACTAACCATCGCTTAAAACTTACAAGACCAAGCTGCTGAAACATCTAGGCAAAACTTAATTTTTGTTTTTCTTTTTCTTTTTATTCCTACATGTAGCATTGACTAACCATGAAATGCATCACAAGGCATGGAATCATTCCATGCCTTGTGATGCATTTCATGGTTAGTTTGAATTCTCTTGTAACATTTATGAACGCGTGTAATATACCCCTGGCATTCCAGCAAGCCGCATTATGTAATATCCATGACCCCATGGACTCAGCTGGCCAAACGGGATGCCGTCGATAGACACAGTTGAGACATAAACGCTCGTACCGCGTGGCAGTGCTATAGTTTCTTCGCGTCGACCCACGCGCGCGATGGTTGCGGGGTCACTGTAAGATTACTTTTACTGCTGACTATAGCAGCTAGCTGTGAGCTGGGAGGCTATCGCATATGTGTGTGTTTGTCTGTGTGTGTGTGTGTGTGTGTTTGTGTATGTGTGTGTTTGTGTGTGTGTGTGTTTGTGTGTGTGTGTGTGTGTGTGTGTGTGTGTGTGTGTGTGCACGCGCGCATCCGTACGTGCTTGCGCACGCGTGAGTGTGTGTTTGCGTGTTGTATGTGTGTTTGTTGGTGCGAGCCGTGTTGATTTTCATGATGAGAACAATAGCGGTTTCATGTACAAAATCCGTTATGCTCTTTACATTTTTACATTTGCTGTGGTATAGTTTTTTCGTGATAGCAATGTATGTGTACATGATATATGTGTGTGTTTGTGTGTGTGTGTGTTTGAGTGTGCTGTGGTATAGTTTTTTTTAGTGAATGCAATGTATGTGTACATGATACATGTGTGTGTTTGTGTGTGTGTGTGTTTGTGTGTGTGTGTGTTTGTGTGTGTGTGTGTGTGTGTGTGTGTGTGTGTGTGTGTGTGTGTGTGTGTGTGTGTGTGTGTGTGTGTGTGTGGAGGGTTGTGCAGGCTTGGCTTGGCGCCTGTAGGCTACAAGCTAACCTTGCACAAACTTATGCACGCGGCAATTGCACACGGGCGCGCGTGTGTGTGTGGGTAAGAGAGTGATTTTAAGTTCGTTTTGTTTTGTTTTGTAGTGTGTAGCAAGGACAAGAAAATGAAAACAGGTCTGCGCACCTATTCGTTTATTCTTGGAAGATAAAGTTTAATTTTAATAAAATAAAATTTCATTTCTCTCTCTCTCTCTCTCTCTCTCTCTCTCTCTCTCTCTCTCTCTCTCTCTCTCTCTCTCTCTCTCTCTCTCTCTCTCTCTCTCTCTCTCTCTCTCTCTGAAATTAATAACTTTCGCCCCATTTCCCTTCTATCAGTTCTCTCGAAGCCTCTGGAAAAGCATGTTCACAAACATCTTCTGGAATTTCTTGAAAAAAGGTCCCTATTATATCATCACCAGTCAGGTTTTCGTCCCAAGCATTCATGCCACACTGCACTCGCACGAATAGTGAATTCGTGGGTCAACAGCATAAATGATAATAAAATGGCTGGTGCTGTCTTCTTGGATCTAAGAAAAGCGTTTGATCTTATCGATCATACCATCTTACTGAAAAAGCTTGCCACCTACTTAAACAAAAAGAGCCCCTCAGCTCTTTCGTTTCTGAACTTCTATCTTACAAAAAGAACACAAACAGTCTATGTCAATGGAAAATGTTCTTCTGAACAATTTGTGGAGTATGGAGTGCCCCAGGGGTCTATTTTAGGCCCACTACTGTTTTGTATCTTCGTTAACGATCTACCGTTACATGTAACGTGTAGTGAGACTGACTGTGACATGTTTGCCGACGACTCAACATTACATTCCGCTGGTAAAACTGTGCCTGAAATTGCAAATAATCTTCAAAGGAGTCTTCATGAAGTCTCTCGGTGGTGTAATGAAAATCGCATGCTTGTAAATCCCACAAAAACAAAAAGCATGCTTATCACAACCCGCCAGAAACATCAGCTCAAACCTCCATCACTCAACCTTTCTTTGGACTCCATCTCAGTTGAGCAGGTCAGTCAACACCGCCTGCTTGGAGTAATAATAGATGATGATCTAAGCTGGCATAACCACCTATATTATATGAGAAAACATTTGTCCAAAAAGTTGTTTCTACTTTCCAAACTTAAAACGATCATTGACCTTAAGACACGCAAACTATTTTTTAATGCCTACATTAAACCACACATTGATTATGCCTCAACAATATGGGATGGCTGCAGTGAAAATCACTTCAAGAAGATAAACTCATTATACAAGCGCGCTGCTAAGCTTATCCTCCCTGATCCGTCTTTATCCACTGATGCCAAGCTGCAGGCCATCGGACTTCTCCCTTTGGTTAAGCACCTCGCACTAAACAAATGTGTACTGATGCACAAAATTCTTAACGGGAAAGCTCCACCTTACTTATCTAGGCTTTTTTCGCAAACTGAAAAAAAATACAGCACCTCCAGGAACAGTCTCTCTATAAAAAGGCCCCGTATAGACCTGTTCAAATCTAGCCTGTCCTATTCAGGTGCTCTTTTATGGAATTCCCTTCCTCCCACTATTCAACAAACCACGTCCCCCTCTCTGTTTAAAAGTAGAGTACATGATTACCTTTCTAAGACATCGTTATGCTGATCCTTTTTTCTTATTTGTTTTTCGACATAATACGCTTCATGTTTTTTAATTTTTTTTTCATCTAGCCTCCAAATTGTTTGTTCAGTTTTCTAACTTGTTTTTGATAGTACAAAAAATATCATACCTACTTATATGTTAGATAATTATGTGCGCACGTACGTGTGTATGTGTATGTACCAAAGTGCGCATGTGCACGAGTACATGTATATGTGTGTCTGTGTGCCTGTGTGTATGCGTGTGTGTGACGTTTATTATTAGTTAGTTTTTGTTGTTTGGTTGATGTTCCTTAAGTAGCTTAGCAAGGACAGATTGTAAGAAAGGCCTGCGCGCCTAATATCTCAATCCTTGGAAAATAAAGTTTCGTTCGTTCGTTCGTTCTCTCTCTCTCTCTCTCTCTCTCTCTCTCTCTCTCTCTCTCTCTCTCTCTCTCTCTCTCTCTCTCTCTCTCTGTGTCTCTCGTTTGTGTATGTTTACATGTCTATGTCACTTCTTCTTCTTCTTCTCGAACGCCGTCACACTTGGAGTTTGGCTCTCAAAATGAAATCTGTGGTCTTCTGTAGCGCCTCCACAGGCCCGTACAGTTTCTCTTGTAGAGTGGCGGGCTTCGGCCATATCTCCTCCCTCAGCGGCTGGTGGTTCCCACAGTCCTGGAGGATGTGCTCTGCGGTCTGCTCTGCTTCTCCACAAGGGCACAGGGGAGATGGCACGAGGTGGAAGCGTCTGTGCAGGTGGAAATTGAGTCGGTTGTGCCCGGTCCTCAGACGAAAGATGGTCACCTGCTCTTGTCTGGACAGCTGATGGTAACTGTCTAGGGGCCGTTGTGGTGGTCTGTACACAGACTTAATGATGGTCTTCATCTCTGTGAAGCTGACTCCATTTTCATCTATGTCACTTATGTAGTAGATGTAGCAACGGCAAGTTTGAAAACTGGTCCTGTTACCAATAACTTCTACCGTTGGAAAATAAAGGTTCATTGTTCTCTCGGCTTGCGGCCCCAGGTCATCATGTGATCGGATTATGCCAGGGACAGGCGGGTACAGAGTGTTTGTTTTAGGGCTTAGGTTTAAACTGTACCCTGTCTTGTTGGTGTAGCCTGTCTCAGGATTTTTTTTTTCTCTTCTTCACAATCGTGTCATAAACATGCATTGATATTGACATGTAAACTAGTTTACAGGACACAAAGTGTGAGTCTTGTAATCTATTTGGATTCTACTGCCATATCTAGTTGATCGGTGCTGATTTTGTTGCAATAGACAGATATCTGGACTGACATTACTGTGCTGCGCAGTTTGTCTACGTTGATCTCATTTTGCTTCTGACGCAGACGACATCTGTGATAGGACTGTATATTTGCAAATGAGCAGCTTTCTGATTGAGCCAGAAATTTGAGTTTCTAGTCAAAGTGCGACATTAAGCGGGTATTTTGAGAAGCTGCGTGAAAAGGGACCCACGGATATGTTTGATTGTTTTATCCACTGTGCCTAACGGTGAATCTACACCGCTTTAGAAAGTGAAACTAGTAAATTTTGGTTTTTATTAATGTGTGGACTGAATAGAGCCGGTTATAACGTACTCATTAGAGGCCGGAGTGTGACTGTATAGTGAAAAATTTTGTTAACTCTTGGTTATCTAAAAAACATTTTCTTCTGTACAACGATAGGTCGTACAGACGTGTGAGAGAAAGGATAAATATTGACTATTTACTTTTTTAAAAAAAAAGGTCTTTTGTCGTCGTGTGTACACTAGTGTCTATATACAACAACAATATGGCGAGTGCATCCTCTGGCTCAGCCACTCAAAGACTGAAAGTCGGACATTTAAATGTGTATCATTTATATGCGAAAGTACATGATGTTTCCCTGTTTCTGAACCAGCCGTCACATTTCCATCTCTTTGGTCTCGCTGAATCTCGTCTAGACTCTCGAATCGCTGTCGCATGTGTAAGTATTCTGAATTTTTCTCTTATTCTTAGACTTGGATTCTCTTAGACTTGATGCACCTTCTCCTGGACATACTGGACTAGCTGTTTATGTGCACTGCACTGTTCAGCACAAGGTACGCAGATGTCTTGATCTTGAGACCAGGGTGGAATGCTTATGGTTGGAAGTCAAGCTTTCTAACACTTCGCCACTGCTAGTTGGCTTTGTGTATAGGAGTCCACCGAGCTGCAGGGGACCCAGGCATACTTGTCAACCCACCCGTGACCAAAATGGCAACTATCCCATCCTCCGAGAAGAAGTAGAGGCTGCAGTGAAGTCGCTGAAAAAAGAAAGGGCAGCAGGAGCAGACAACATCCCTGCAGAGCTAGTCCAAGAATGGAGAGAAGACATGATAAGCGCCTAACAATCTGCAATAAGATCTGGCAGTCAGGGGATTGGCCCACACCATGGACTAAATCACTTTTAATAACTCTCCCCAAAAAAGGCAACTTACATCAATGCCAGAATTATCGCACGATCACTCTTATACGCCACCCAAGCAAAGTCATGTTAAAGATCCTACTGAACAGGCTGAAGACACAGGCAGAGGAAATCATAGCTGAGGAACAGGCAGGCTTCAGACCAGGGCACAGCACAACTGAGCAGATCTTCAACCTGAGAGTTCTATGTGAAAGGTACCTTCAGCACCAACAAGATCTCTATCATGTCTT